>JANIJG010021005.1:0-38738 GCA_024611175.1 Megaceryle torquata
CTCTCTTCTCCTCTCCCTTTCTTTCCTCTCCCTCTCCTCTCCCTCTCCTCTCCTTTTTTCTTTTCTCCTTTTTCTCCTTTTCTCCTTTGTCTTGTCTTTTCTTGAATTTGTTCTTAGGAATCCCTTACTTAATCAGAGTGGAGTATAATGATGAAAAAAACCTCCTGGATGCTGTGTTATCTAAGGATAGGAATTATCAAGACATTAAACTCTACAGCTGCTTTTCTTTCCAAGAATAAAGAGCAAACATAGGATTGGGAAACTCATGGCACTAAGAAGAGGTCAATCAGAAGGACTGAGTCTTGCATTTAAATCATGAAGATTTCTTCTGGATGTGAGCACTGAAACTAGGATCCATGCTTTTGTAATCTCAGAGACTGATACAGTGTATGTTACATGGACTTTAGATGTTACTAAACTTTGACCAAAGTGTGGCAGCCCACTCACTGCAGAAGGGATTCAGAGATGACAATGTGACTGGAGATAAAAGTCAGGTCCCCAGACAAAAAGGAAGCTAAAAACAAGGTATGCTTAATCTAGAGCTACAATAAGAGGGGAAACAGTCAATGCAGAGAAAACAGCAGATTGTGGATAAAACATAAATCAAAAATTACTTTTTAATCTTTTTCTATAAAAGGATACAGCAACTTACATTTCAGGGAATCAATTTATCATTAGTTGAACTACAAAAATGTGGTACTATGGACAGGATGGTTTTAATTGCTTCTTGTGCCTGCATCTCTAACATCTACCTATGGATTCAGTCACAGGAGAATGAGCTGACAGGATAATTGCTCTTGCCTGCTGTGGCAATACTGTGACAATGATCCTCTAGACCTGATGATGCTCAGGAGAACTTAGTCCATGTTTGTAGATCTGTTTGTTATGTTCTGTTCTGAAACTGTACTTCAGGGATCTAAAATTGAATGAGAAGAGTTAGATTTGTCTTTAAGGCATATTTATTCCCCCTCCAAGGTAGGAAACTGTCTCTTCACAAACTGTGGAGTTCAGCACAGTATTTGATGTGGGTTTTTTTCAGATAATTCAGTAACTTTTTCCTTAATTCCTTGGGACATGTTTGTCCTCTGGAGCTTTGGCTGTCTCTATGAGGAAAAAGAAAACCAGCATAAGAAAATTGAGTTCTTGAAGGCATGTTTTATGAGGTACCAAAAGGTCTTGTTTTTAAGCTTGATTATTCCTACTTAGTGTCCAAACATAAGTAAATCACAAATCTGTTCTGCATTGGCATAAGAAAGGATTAGCAATATGATATTAAATAAAAATTACTAAACTATTTAAAGTTTTAAAATGTATGAAAACCTTTGAAACTTCTTGAGATGTTGTGAATGACTTAGAAACCAAAGAGATTAAATGAGCATGATTATGTAGGATGTTGTTGCTGAGTGCCTTGGCAATGCTGTTTGGGGTTTTTTTTGATATATATATATGTATATATATAAATCTTGCTGTCAGCTAATACTTTAAGAATGATAAGAAAGGTCTTGTTACCCCTACAGAGGTCTGAATTGCACTTGACAAATTGTCTTTGGCTAAATGTTCTTTATAGGAGATAATTGGGAGAAGTCATGCTAAGTCCCTGCAGATGTAGCAAACTGAGGGCTACAAAATATTTTTATCCTCTAGCTGGAGGAATGAACAGTAGTACATATGTGACAGATTGAGCTGAGCTGAAGCAGCCTTCAACTATAACACAGATAGGGATAGCAGGTACAAGCGATGTAACTATATACCAAGAGTAAATTTACTTAAGAGCTACACTTGATATTGATAAAGCACCCCAAGGAAAAATATCCTCAGTATACAAATAAGTTGCAAAAGAAACGTGAAGAGGATTGTTATGACAAAAATAATAGTACAAAAAGGAATAGACACACCCCTGTCTTTAATGATTTTAGTTTGTAGTAACATGTACAGGTTAATTGAGCACATCCTATTGATGTTCAGATTTTAAACTGTAGGAGTTTTAACTTGGGATGTAGTTTATGCCTAAATTTCAGGATACTGTTGAAAAGATCATCTTTAATTCCCCAACTTACCAGGAGAAACAGGTGAAGACCTCTACAGAGACACCCTTTCTTCCTAAGTGTTCAAACATAAGCAGGCATAGCCTTTTACTATAGATTTTAAAAGGCATCTTCTACTCTTCAGTGACTATTGATATTTTATTCAAGAGCACTGCTTTGCCTCACTAACATTTGCATTTTAGGCATAAGAGCACTGATGGAGCCAAGCAGGCTAATGAAACAAACTCACTGAGTGTGGTTACTAGAATGGGACCAAATACCTTGGTGCAGAGACATCCATTTTGTACCTACTCCATGCATATAACAAAATTATATGTTTTTTAAGAAAATAATATCACTAGTTTCAAAAATTAGGACCTAAATATCTTGGCCTCATCTGAAACATGATAATGAGCTTGCTCAGCAGTCTTTGTTAAGCTCCAAATACATAAATGACTATTGTTATTATATACCTATGTACTACCCAGCAAGGTAATAATTTTTCTTTCATGGAGTAAAGCTGCAGGGAAAGAAATTACAGAAGAACTAATCAAATTAGTTTAATCAGTAGAATTGTGCAAGGAGAAGGTATTACTGCATACAAAAGTAGAAGAATCAGGAACGTAGACTTTATCTCAGATGGCATACTGGACTCTTCTCCTTGGAATGACTTCCTGCAAATAAGACTTTTGCTTTCTGATAATGTTCTGTGGTTTTTTTGAAGCATGACATATGACAGAGATTAGATTTTACTATTAGTGAAACCTAATCTCTGTCATATAGCTGTATACATATAGCTATATGCATATACATATACATATGTATATATATCTATATACATACAGTTATAGAAGTACAGTGGCCTAAAGTCCTGTATAGGCATCAAGAAATATCTGATCCTGCATCTTGCTACATTCTGTTTAATTTAATTTGACTTTTTTCTTTCTTTATAGCAAGAAAATATTATTGTCAGTCTTTACATGCTTCCCTGTGATGTCACAGCAACATAACATGTAATTAGAGTAGCAAAAATTGAAAAGAATTATAAATTCTGCTAGGTAAGACATATGCCAGCTACCCCTGACCTTCTTTTTGAATGAGCTACGTCTCCATTTTGAGTCTCTTTCTGCTCCACCTAACAACAGCTCCTGCACAAACCTTTCATGAAGTAATTACCTCAAACCTATACAACCATTCAGAACTAACTAAAGCAGCATTAAAATACTAACTTAAATATGTTACAATACCATAAGCCTTAAAACACTATAAGGTATCTCCTTTTCAGGAAGAAATTTCTCATTAAAGCAGAAGGCAAACAAAGTGGATTAAGAGAAATAAACAGGAGATGGTGCCACGTGCTTAGAGGAGTAATTTTCACATAATGGTAGAGCAGAAAGATACCTAGCTGTCCTTCTCTAAGAAGATTTATGAGGCCATAAACCAGTTCTGAACTACTGCTACAAATTAGAATAAAGTCTATGGATAAGCAAATTATATTCTTCTCAAGAAAGAGTTTGTCTTACAAAATGTCCTGGAATTCAGAGAAGATGAAGATGCTCTGAAACCTTATTTGTTTCCCATGTCCACATGTTGTTTTTGTAACTTGGAATTTGCAAGAGAAATATACTTCCCCCCAACCTCAGGTTTCTCCAAATTGGATTATACTTTTTTGACCATTTGCCTGTTTGCAGACAAATTAGGTAACCTAGTTTCCAGGAGTTACTTTTCATAGTCTTCTATGCACTGGGAGAACTGAAATGACTGTTGGGTAAAATTAGAATCCTTCCTATTTCTCACAAATTCTTACCATTTAGTAGCTAGGTATTCAAAATACTACTTTTAGGATCAAGAATATGTAAAAGATTCAAAAGCATCTGTTTCACATTAAGAACATCTCAGAATGTCTTATTCTATCAGGGACATCTCTATCTTGTAAACTTTGATATAGAATGACAAGTGTGGGGGAAATGTAATTTAGTTTTAGAACTCTGGTCTTTCACACATGAATATGCTCTGTATTTAGACTTGTGAACCTGAACTCTAATGTGACTCAGCTTCTGAAAACTGTACAGAATACTTAGCTATCTGCACAGATTAACTAAGGTGATGTATTTTAGCCACCATTTTCTTCCACTAATCCCCCAATTACTAGGTCAGTAGAGCTCAAAAGAGAAGCAAACAAGAATTAAGATGGAGAGGGTAGAAGTAACCCTCTCAAGACAGCTGCTAAGGTTAAGTAAGTAGACTTTTTTTTCCTCAAAAATACTTCTGCAGACTCCATATGAAGAATCTGAAAGGGGTTCACTTGAAGGAAAAAATGTTAAGAAACTGAATTAAGCAAGAAAATGCAGGACTGGTCTCTGAAAGTCAGCAGAATTTGTGATGTTTTGACAAGGAAACAGTATTTCCAATCATACTTTGAATTCTAGGTAGCAGTTAAAAAGATTTTGATGATAAAAAGACAATTTCTGAAGGTATATGTTTAATGATGTTTTAGGTCCGGAAGGATATGATCTTTCCAAACTGTCTTAACTAAGACTAATAACCATAAATTCAATTTACTTAAGCATTTGTTCAGAGGAAATGATGCTCAAAAGCTGCAGGATGGCATGGTGGATTTGAACTCTGTAAACCTCCTAAATCATACTCTTTTGGTCTTTTAGATTATGGAATGGAGATTTTGCAATGTGAAATTAATTTTAAGGCGGAAAAGAGAAAAGTAATTGATGATTATTTCTAAAACTAATGGTGGTAAAAAAGTACTGGATTTGAAATACAAAATACACTACTAATCTGGCTTTCTGGCTATATCTTTGCAGAAATACTTCAGCTTACCTCATATACCTGTTCAAAAGCCAGGGCTAGTATATTTGATAAGAAGCTAGGGCATATGCCTTAATATACCAGCATTACACAGGTATCACCTTCCTCTTGAGATGAGAGATGTTGAGGACAGCTGCACATGACATAACAGGGAAAACTCTGGTGTGAGAAGATGTAAAAAGTGTGGGGTTGTTTTCATTTTATGGCCTGTCATTTTCTTTAATAGCAAATGTGCAATATTATCCCTGTACAGAGAAAGGTTCAGAATTTGTTTTTTCTATAGTGTACCTAAGATGCTGTCACTGAAGTGTGGTGCAGTGAGATGTAAACTAGTCCATGGTGAGTTCCTGCCTTCTGCAGGTGAAGTTATTCAGATTAATGTTAGGTTAAGTGTATTTTCACAGTGGCTGCAATGAAAAGCTTACTAAGGAACCATTTTTCCTTTCATCATCGGTGGAATATGAATCATAATTAGATTTAGAATTGGAATGGAATTAGAAATCTTTGAGAGGGACTGTAATGGGAATTTGAAGACTCGGATCTCTTATGTTGCTGTAGTTGTGCTAATTACGACAGGCTGGTCTAGTCTGGGCTGAAAAATGTGGATGTTGGGAGAAGAATCATGAGAGCTTTAGAAGAAAATGAAGAAAGCTTTCACACCTAGTTCATTTGGACCAGGTTTTGCCCGTTATGTATTTTTATTCTTGTCTTAGTCAAAAATAAAAAGGCATGGCATAGGAAAATGCTGCATTCTCCCTGTGTAAAATATAATTGATTGTAGAAGCTGTTCTTTCAAGAAGCTGTCAGGGTATCTGTCAGGATAGTTGTCAGGATATATCCCTTCTGAAATTCTTGGACTGAATGAAATCCATGATAGCTCATATGAAAGATTTACAGGATTCCTCTCCCGTGGAAGTGTATTCTGCTAGTATGAAATCACCCATAATAACAGTGGCTTCAAATGGATACATCCAGAAGAACATAAGTAGGAAGAAAGAAAGATAAGAAAGGAGAGTGAGAGGGATGGAGGGAGAGAGGAAAGAAAGGCTGAAAGACAGACTGAAAGAGAATAAAACCAAAGTTTTCTTCAAACTATATCATGCAGTGGTGAATATTATAACAAAATAATACTAAGTAGAATAATGTACTGTCTTATGAGCAAGAAAATATTAATATGTTCTAATCTATGTAATCAACAGACTCATTTTTTCTTTTCACATGACCTAAGTACTGGTGTTATTTAATTTTTGCTTTAATTGTGTTTCAATTTTAAAATTACAGAAGTAAATCTTCCTCATCCATTGGAGTCTCTATTTTTATACAGAGTCATAGTAATAGTAAGATATAATTTACTGAGCGAATAGAAGAGTATCCTCTGAACATCTGGATACTTCCTAAATTTTAGTTAATTCAACTGACTGAAGGTAGATTTCTCCACGTATGTGGAGAGCTGCAATCCATACAGTTTTATGGAAAAATTTGACCTGAATTTATCTTTTTTTACTTCAGATGAAAAGTAAAATAAACAATGATCTCAATACCTAAACCTTCCACACAACAAATGTAAGAAATTTTGGGTAGCCTAAATAAGAATACATGTGACACAACTGGTGAGAAGAGAGAGCACATTTGTAAATTAGTTCTAAACTATGTTTGAAATGAATCTTTGAACTGAGTCTGGAGGCTTACTTCCTGGTTTTGCCATAGATTACTGTTCAGTTTTTTTTAAGTCCCTTCCTTTTAAGCATCTGTTAAATATGTATAGCTATAGTTTCCAATTTAATTAGATTCTTCTAAGCCTTAATGTATGTATATAGAGACTGCCTGGACATTTTTAGATGAAGAACTGAAAAGGTTCACATTCCTCTGTCTACCTTGAAAATAGAATTCAAACTTTCTAATCATAGGTGTATTTTTTTATTTCTAGGTAAACATAGGAAGATTTAACACTTAATATAAGATAAGCTGCATATCTTTGATTCATGATCACGAGCATATTAAATATATTCTGCTTTTGAGATATTGTATATTATGAAAGATTTCCTCAAAATGTACGAGCAGCTTCACTCAAGTGATTCACTTATCTTTTAGGAAATACAGGCATTATATGAAACCATATTTAGAAATGGCACTGGTAATGAATGCACCCTGAAAGTTTTCACAAAACTTACTATATAAATCACTTTGACATTTTAGATACCATATTTGCTTCCCCTTTGTGAAAAAAAAATCCAGAGACTTGCTTTTAGCATGGAAAAGATAAAAAATATCTGAGTGCATTTTTAATATTTGTATAGACAGAGCAAAAAAAGAAAATGAAGTCTTCAAGTTTTTTGGTTTTTTTTTAACTTTGGTTATATCACCATGGAAATGACCTTGCAATTTAGACTGTGTAAAACTTTAAACAACCACGGCTGCTTCTGCTTACATATTCATATTAGTCTTATAATGCCATTGGTGTCATATATTTAATTCATATATTTAATGCAGATGATATGGAGCATAGTCTCTTGAATGAGTTAAGTGGATTTATTTTTCTACAAAGTCTTAGACTGGATTAATGCAATGATGTCTTACCTTTAAATTTGAATATAACTAAGACAGATCTGTATTTGCAAAATTGTTGTGATGAGCTCACTTTAAGTAGTGGTTATTAAAGCAAATTTAAGAAATGTTCCTTTCAGCAGCTTCATACAGTTTGTAGTACAGGAGATCAGGAAGGTTAAAAGAGAATATGCTACAAAGTCTCTTTAATGGATTCAAAGGAACATTTCATTTATCTTTACAGCCTCTACTCCTTTCTCACTCTCATGCTCAACAGATTCTCTGGAGCATTTCTCTTAGATTGCACTTGCCCCAGGCCAGAGTGGGAATAACTCAGATTCCCAGAGCTCACAAACCTTTTTTCACTGTTAAAATTTACTTCTCAGCTTGAAATAATAAGCGAAGCCCACCCTGCCTCAACAGCTCTTGATCAAAAACATTATCACAGAAATGCCCTCATATAAGGACTGCATTTGATGGTTTGGTGGCATTTTTCCTGGTGCCTAAGAAGTTTTCCATTCGAGGGTAGCATCAAGATTTATTCAAATGGATGTGAAAGACAATACTTCATTGTACATAATTGTGGCACTGTTAAATAAAAGTAACTGAGACTCAGTTGTCACTGAGAAGAAAATCTGAATTAAAAGCACTGGATACTTCATATCAATCTCTATCCCATGCAAGTGGGGTTTTGAGCTTTGATTTTTGTTGTTATCTACACAAAACCATCTAGAATAGATACTGAGGAAAGAAGATAAAAAGGCATTTTTACAGCACTCTTTAGCAGCTCTGGGTAAGAGAAAAAAAAAAAAAAGATTAAAAAAAAAAGGAGGGAAATCATTAAATTATCAAGCTCTTGCAATAATTTCTAATATCCTTCCTGGAGAATCCATATCTTCCCTGGAGATAAATCAGACCATTAATGTTTCTTAACAAGAGGCAGTATAACTTAATAACTTTCTTCACAGTGTGTCTTGAAAGACAATGAGACCTACATAATTTTTAAAGTGAGTTATCAAGTTTTGTGGATTTTTTTTTTTCATTTTATTTTTATGAATGTACAAAAAGAAACATGTACTTTCTTCTCACTTAGACTTGTTTTTACGTACCACACCTGGATGAAGGACTAAAGAATTAATTAATTCACTCTTTCCCCCATTGTTAGAGACAGATTTCATACAAAAACAATACCTCTCAGGTAAAATAGTATTACAAAGTTTGGGTGAGGCTAGAACTGGGAAAATGTTGTAAAGTAAGAATCTTCATTTAATTTGGGAAGCAAATTAAAGTCAGTGGAGTTCACTTCCCCTTTTATTAATAATGGAAAGTATTCACAGGAATGTTTATAAAAGCTGAATTAAGAAAATAAAAAAGTAGTATTTACAAAATGTGGATTAGTAACTCATAGTCAGTAACTACTACTCACAGACCCACACTGCCAATCTGTTCTAAGGACTTATCTGATATGAGAGCAGAATAAAAACTTTCAGTGAAGCATC
Organism: Megaceryle torquata; assembly: GCA_024611175.1. Taxonomy (NCBI): domain Eukaryota; kingdom Metazoa; phylum Chordata; class Aves; order Coraciiformes; family Cerylidae; genus Megaceryle; species Megaceryle torquata. The sequence goes on from JANIJG010021005.1 coordinate 8,891, forward strand.
CACAGAGCATAGATTATTGGAAGAGAAAACATAAGTACAGGAACAAATTCACTGAAATAATGTGGTAAAACTACAGTAAAACTTCAGTAAGGAAGAAAAATGAAAGCAACCTTCTTGTATCTTGGAGAGGAAACATAAAATCACAGAATCACAGTACAGGTGAGGTTGGCAGGGACCTCTGGAGATCATCTAGTCCGAATCCTTTCTCAAGAAAGGGTTAGCCAGAGCAGCTTGCTCAGGAACATGTTGACCTAGTTTTTAACACCTCCAACAATAAACACAACTTATTTCAGCAACCTATTTTAGGGTTTAATCACATTCACACTAAAAAAGTGGGATTTCTTGTGTTTCTGTTTGTGCCCAGTGCCTGTTGTCCTTTCACTGGGCAACACTGAGAGGAGTCGAGCTTTTTAATTTTTAGTTCTCCCATCAGGTGTTTATACACATGGATAAAATCTCCCCTGAGCCTTCTCTTCTCCAGAAGAGAAGTTCTTTTGAAAGAGCTAGCAAAACCAAGTTTGTTGGGGAACTCATAGATTCAAAAATCCCTGTGTTTTACTCTTCTTAGGAGGAAGAAAAATACTCTAGGAATCATATAAGTATAAATAGGTCCTCTCTGGAGCTTTTACAGTAGGTCAGCTTTAGGTTCCTGTGGCAGACTGAAACTTGTACTTTTAAGTGTCAAAGCACCTTAGCAAAACTTAAGAGTCTTACCAGATATCCAAAACTCCCTGAATTTGTACTTCATTCTGGATAGCCAAGCAGCAGTTTCCTGTCCTAAAATACAAATACCAAATGTGTCCTTTTCAGAGGTATTTGAGAACCTGAGTTGTGACGTAATGGCCTAAAATATGAAGGCCCAGATGGCCTGCCTGTGGGCTCCTAAATTATCCATGAGAAGCAGGTACATTTTGCTGAGTTTGTCTTATGTTTTCTTAGGGTATATGCAAGGATAGGAAAGCAAATATTAAACTTAGGAGTACTTCTCCTATTTTGAAATGATTGTTTGTTTGTTTTTTCCTTTGAGTTTTATTCAGTTGTTATAAAAGGTAATTACTCTCAATGAGTGGCTGTACTTTCCTTAAATATGATGCCACTGAACTGTGTAAGAACTTATTTATTTATATTTACTGGACCTCACAAGTATGTAAAATTCCTGTCACAAATGAGATGCATCTATAATTTGATGTTTCATATTCATGTGCTTATGCAAGTATAGCACAGTATGAAATCTATAAGTAGTATTGCTGCTAATATTTTGCTTTCTGAAAGCCTAGATCAGTATGAATATGATCCAGTATGAGTGTGGAGTTCAATATGCTCTATAAGCAGGTATTATTTACATCATCTTCTGACTGACTCAGGTAACAGGACATTTTAGATATTATGTGGAAATGTTATGCTTTCTGGAACATTTTAGTTTTACTTCAAAATTGCTTATTTGCATGAGTTGATGTTAGGTGACTGAAATAAAAATTCAGCCTCAGCTAAAATATTCAGCTAAAATATTAGCTTTCTATGCTAACAGACCCAGGAGTGCTTTCCATCTACCGTGTCTGGTTGTGTGCCATGGCTAAGACTCAGTTTAGGTTTCCCATGTGTATTCTAGTTTCCATGAAATGAATTCTATACACAAAAGCAATGGAATTTTCCAAAGAACCCTGTTCCAAACTAAAGGAGATGGTGAACACAAGGCTTGTTTACAAGCTCCAGGACAGATTCAGATCTTTGTTTACTTTATGGCTGCTAGTATCTATTACTTTATTCTTTGTTATGCTAAGGACTCAATTATGAGGGCTCAGTAAATTTAACTGTAAACCCTGACTCACTTTTCTCATTATCTTCCACCTGAGGATATAGTCTACTACTTCAGAAAGAGATAAGAAATAGGCAGCATATCTAGAAATCTCTCAGTTGATAAAGAAGACTGGTATTCACCCTTTTGGCATCGGATAATGGATGTTTCCAACTGATGCTTATAAACAAGTTCTTGAGGCCACTCTGTATATAATGGGGACCTCTATTATACACTCTCTAAACTTTAATATCTAAACCTGCACCAGTACACACAAAGATGAAAGTGGCTCTAACTCTAATGCATACTTGGAAAATGTTTTCTTTCTATTTATGTGACTAAAATTGTCAGAGATCACCATGAAAGGATATCCTCAGCTGCTAGTGACAATGATAAAAAAAGTGTTAGCAGAGAGACTGAGGAAACCACTCTTTTGTTTGTAGATGTATGATTTACAAACTTGAATATAAATCTGGAAAATTTTAGTGGTAACAGATAACCTGACTAGAGGTTTCAATAGTGTGAGGTAAGATCACTAAAAACTGATATTGGGCATGCAAATAGGATTAGAATGCTTGCTCATTCTCTGACAGAAGTGTTCTGTCAATATAGAAGGCACAAAAAAAAATCTGCAGAAGAAACACAGGCATTTGTTAGTTTGGATGCTACAGAAATAGTCTTCATAATTATTTTGTATAAGGCCTTCATGTTCTCTTTTCTAATATATTAGACATGGAACTGTAAAGAAGGTGAAGCTGACCCAAATGTGTGTGAAAAACATCAGGACTAAAACCAGAAAGATAAGCTAGTACTGACTTTTTTCCCTCTCAAATGAATATAGAAAAGGAGGGAAATGAGATGCAGAATTTTTTTATAGCAAATGATCTTGTGAAAATGCATGTAGAAACTGTAGCTTTATATGCAATGGTTGATAGGAAATGTTTTATTTTTATGAAATACAACTTCAAGAAAAAAGTATACGCTACACTTTCATTCTCACAATTTATAAATAGTGAGAACAGAGGTAACAGAAATCATAACTTTAAAGTAGAGAAAAAAAATAAAAAAAAAAGAAGGCAAAGAAACAATATTTGTTAGGTATGACACACTGATTTAACAGATTACAGACATAATTTGACTACTAGGAAACTAGAAACATTGCAAAAGGTTATGATTTTAAACACATTAAATCCAGAATATCTGTAATGTAATGTTTTGAAGAAACCAATAGTGATATTATCAGACTCATATTTGAAAAGTCAAACTCAGGTCTGTCTTTAATGCCAGTGAATTATGGCATATCATACTTGACAGTTTGACTTGCCAAAATAGTCTAGCAGATTCTTATAATCAGATTATCTCATTAAGGATCTACAATTATTTTTTTTTAAGGGTGTGTAAACTCATCAAATATGAAAGGTCACATAACTGAAGTATTTATATCCATGAGATATGTAAATCATGTTTAACAGCAAAAAGCAGCAATATTCCATAGGCTGGATCTTGTTCACATAATGTCAACGTTACATGTCACCTTCATTTTTAAAGCCTCGTTATTCAAGTCCTGAAAATGAAGAGATTGGCTTGCTCTGAAAAAAACTTCTTCTTCTCAAAACAATCATTAGCCACACACACAAGCAAACACATGGTGACAGTTAGATTTGTTAGCAAGACAATAAATCAAATGTAAATAAAATTCTTGCTTAAAAGTAATACACCAGAAGGACACTCTCCACTCTCTCCAGACTCCTTTACAGAACAAAAGGGTCAGAATAATGGAAGGTGTAAGAAAATGGCTCAATTTTGACCAGAGCAATTCCTTTCCAGTATGACAACTCCATAGTGAACTGCTTATTCAGTTACAGAAAGAAAGACAGGCAGGCAGTTAGCAATAAGCAGTGGTGCACACAGATCACGGGTAGAAACAAAGCTGATAGGAAGAACACTTTGCTTCTGCAGTATATGCAGATCTCTAAGGCTATGTAAATATGGATGAAGTGGTGTGAAGCATCCCATGATGTGGGGAAAAAAAAGGCAACTAAAAATGTTCCACCTTCTTACTGTCTATAGTATAGTCCATTTTATAGAGATGAGTGATTTGTGAAGGCATGGTTTTCAAATGTCCCTTTTTGCCACTTACTGATGTTTGCCCAGCAAACATTTATTTTGAGCTGTGAGCAAACCATTTCCTTCAGTAAGACATCTATGATTTCAGATTTGCTGACAGCAGCCTTCTTTATTCAGCACTTTATTCAGATGTTGTATTTTATTTTTTCTCCTGTCCTTTCCCCAAAAGATAAGACCCAAATCTCCATGTCAAGATTTCCTCTTGATTCCTCTTGGTGGAGACCAATCTCCACCTCTCTACAACCTTATTTCAGGTAGTTGTAATGAGTGAGAATGACCCCTGAGCCTCCTTTTTCTCCAGGCTAAACAATCCCAGTTCTCTCAGCAGTTCCTCATAAGACTTGTGCTCTAGAACCCTCACCAGCTTTGTTGCCCTCCTTTGGATGTGCTCCAGCACCTCAATGTCCTTCTTGTAGTAAGGTGCCCAAAACTGAACACAGTATTCAAGGTGTGGCCTCACCAGTGCTGAGTACAGGGGGATGACCACCTCCTTAATACAATTGGCCACACTATTTCTGATACATTTTTCCAACTAAAAAAAATCAGTCTGGTAACCAGTCCTGGGAAGAATATGGACACTGGGTGACATCATACAGACTCCAAACAAGCAAATAAACATTTTTAGAGTTTTCTGTTATATAATGCATATATTTTTACATAACATATTAACTGAGTGGCTCAATAATTTCCTATTCCTAAATCAGTTACAAGTGACCATTAAATGACTACCTTTGTTTGATAACAAAAACATTTTATAGGAATTAAAACTAGAGTGAAATGAAGAGAAAATTTAGACTGACGTTTGGAATAATATGGATGGAATGGACAGACACTGGGACACACAAAGACTGTCCCAAATTACCAAAACTTCAGCAGAAATGTCTTATGTGTCATCACAGCCAAGAGGTTTGAAAAAGTGTTTCATTAAGTTGGTATGATTAATAAAACAAGCAGTTAGAATACATTTTATGTATTGCATTAGGAATTGCATAAATACATAAAGAACCAAATCAGTGTCCTGGGTTCTTCATGGAAATAAAAAAGTAGTTCACTATGCCAGAGCCGATACTAAACAGACCTTCATTGAATTATTTCATCCTCTTTTGATGTTTACACTTCAGACAGGTGTGTGCTAACATGCACTCCCACTTTTACAACAGGGAAACTAAGATCTTATCAGACTCTCTCAGATGGAGAGGACGTTGTCAAGTATACATACACTTGGTGAAAATTATGAGAGTGTTGAGGGTGGTAAAGAGGGAAAGGAGATAAGACTGTGAGGTCAGAAAGTGACAGAAGAAAACCATTGGCTTCATAAGTGGGAAAGGAGGGTAAGAAAAATATATTCTCTACTTCTGCTTCTTCACAGTGAAGCTATTTTCTCTTTCAGCTAAAGATTGTCTAGAAAGAAGCCTCTTATTAATTCACATTGGGATTTTACAGAGTCTGTGTTGGCTTATCTGTGCTTTCATTAGAAACAATGAAAAGTTTACTCTCCAACTCAATCAGCCTTAAAACATTCTTAACGGCTCTTGAAAATCTCCTGGTAGGTTTCCTTAAGGATTTCCTACAATTACAAAATAAAAGATCTGAATGCCTTAGAGCAGGAATTCTGAACTTCTTGTAATAGCCCACCCACTAAATCCACTTGTCAATATGCTACTAGTCTCATCTCAATACATGAACAGTACTGGAAAAGAGAACTACATTATGCAGTAATATCATGCTTTCTGAGGTGTCCTCTGCATATTAGAAGAGATACACCAGGTTTTGTTCTTTGCTTGTTTGTTTGTTTTTCTCCCTTAGCTAGGTTTTGTTCTTTTTAATTTTCTTAAAGAAAACAAACTCAGACTCATTCAGTCCTGGCTTCTATCAATCAAATCAGGATTCTAGCTGTGCTTTTCACCATTTAAATATCGCTGGGTATATTGATGTGATATACTGTGTAATAATCCTTTCAGTGAAAGATTCAGTCATCCAACATATCCACAATGTAAGGTGACTGAGAAGGGTAGACAGTCAGGCACTTAGTAGAATACATGGATCTCACACATCTGGGTGTAATTTACTGTCTCTTTTCTTTTGTGAATTCAGTTTCATTCTATCTCTGACCATTGGAAGACTCTCTGGAACATGATCTTACATCCCAGGAGGGAAGCTTACATTCATTGAGTGAAGGCAGTCAGCAGGCAAGGAAGGGGAGTAGGTGGGAAGATGTTTACTTTGAGTTTTCATGCTTAAAAGAGTTTTATTTCTTTGTTGATACAGTTCTGATATGAAATGCAGATCTGTTCCAGGGAAGATATTTGGAAAAATGAGATGTGTCCAGTTGAGTGTCCTTGCCACAAGGATACAAGCAAATTCTTTCCTGATGTCTCTGCTGTCACTGTAGTTCTTAGCTTTCAGTCAAGATCTCTCATGACCTGCTGGTTAGAGTACCCTTGGATGACTGCACTTCTACAGAAAGCAGAAGACAGGTAATGTCCCTGCAACAACAAACAACAGTATTTCCCTTCACAAGGTCATTCTCAGAAGTCTAGGTAGGCTGAACTGCAAGAGAATGGAACCCTCATATTTCCAATTGTTCCCATATTCTGGTTTGAGCTAGAACAAAACTAATTCTGTTCAGTGATTTTAGTTTTCAGCTCAGTTCTTCTAACTGCACTGTCTGCAGTCAGCAGCCTGGTTTCAGACAGTGTCTGCTGCTGGCAGGGATAACACCCCATGGGCAGAGTTACTATCAAGGATTGCTGCACAGACCAAGGCCACTGCTGGATCTTGTGCACCACACTGGGGGGTGCAGAAAGTGAAAGGCTGCACCTGCAGGGAGGAGGGGACAGGACAGGTGACCCCAAACTGACCAAGGAGGGATTCCAGCCCATAGACAGCATATTGGGTATAAAGATGAGTGTTCGTGAGGCTCGAGCTCTCTTCCTTTCTTCTTCAAAGGCTGGCATCTGAGGAGGACTCTTTCCATCCTGCCTTTGATCCTGGTCTGTGTGTTCCTGAATCCAGTACCAGTGTCCAGCTCCTTAATCCAGTTCCCATGTGCCACTGGGACCTGTCTGGGACTTCCCCAGTGCTCGCTCCACAGCATCAGTGGTGATGGTTATGTAATTACCACTGGGGGGGCTGGGTTCAATACTGGCTTTGTATATGTTTGGATATATTCTATTTTATTATTTTAATTTTTATTAAAGCTGTTCTAGTTTCCTTTTCTAATATATATCTCTCTCCCTTACTCCCTTTTTCTTCCCCTTTGGGAAGGGAGGGGGGTTAACAGAGAGTTTCTGTTGTAGGTCTGTCTCGCTGCCCTGACCCTAAACCTTGACATCCCAGTACTTGTAAGCATATGGAATTTCTATCTTGAGAAACACTTAACCTGTCCCCATAGGTTGCTAACCAAGTCCTATGAGCTTATATTTTGATAACAGGAATCTAAGGCAGACAGAACCCAAAGCACTCACCATGTTAGGTTCCCAAACACAACATTCCTCTTCAAACTTTGAAAGAGATGGCACAATTGGAGAAGGCATCTACATGGACATAGGCAACTATTTCTTAATATCTACCTTTGATTTATTATACAGTCCATTTCTGAAATATTTACACTACCTGTTTTGCCATTAACATGGAGACGTAATGAGATCAATGCTTGTAATTGCCAGTTTAAATCTCTTTTAGTCCAAAGCAACTGTTTCAGAATGAAGAAATAATTGCCAGCTAGGTTCTTTCCTAATCACTGTGTTAAGTACCATGTAGACAAGACTCCAGAAAATGTTTCAAGCAAAAGTTGAAAAATTAACCCTCCTGACACATTTTCTGTGGAGTGGAAAAAATACATAAGCCTCTTCTAATTCTATGAATATGTTGGGTTTTGGTTTTTTTTTTTTTCCTATGTATTCTTCCTCCAGGCCTTACTACTTGAAAATTTCAGTAATAAATAGTCCTTATGAGTTTATGTTGATCTCATACAATCTGAGGCTAAGCCCAGTGTTTATTCACAGCAGAAGACTATAATTGTACTCAAAAATTCATTATGGTCTCTATGAATTTCATTACTACATCATCATTCCTTTCTTCATAATTCTCAAACTTTTCTGTTCAGGTGTCCCAATAAATCATCTCTGAGTGAGAAGGCATCTTAAATCTTGAAGGCATCTTAAAATCTCAGAGAATCCTTTTCTCACATAATAAGTACACCAGAAAATACCCCAGCTGGGTAGATATAGAAGATATAACCCAGTTACTGTGAGTTGTACTTAGAACCATTCCAGGGGGTTTCAGTGTTATCTATTCATACTAAATATTATATTAGTTAACATGTATTCCTAATTATCACTGATTTTAATAAATTTACTGATGGAACTAGAACTCGCAGATTTAGTTTTCCATTTAGTTCTTCAGTGTATAATTTCTCTCATAACACCCTCATGGGTAAGCTTAGGAAGTGTGGGTTAGATGAGTGGACAGTGAGGTGGTTTGGGAGATGGCTGAACAGCAGAGCTCAGATGGTTGTGATCAGCAGTGCAGAGTCTAGTTGGAGGCCTGTAGATAGTGGGGTTCCCCAGGTGTCAGTAATGGTTCCAATCTTATTCAACATACTCATCAATTCTCAAAATTTAGACAAGAAGGAGTTGATGTTCACTATTTTTTTTAATTTACCTTCTGAATGTGTTGGGATGCTAATTGCCATCTTCAAACAATATAGAACATCATTTATTTCAAAAGCCTTAATAGTCCCCTGGTTTTCAATTAGATGGTTTTCTCAAAATATAGAAAACATCCTCTACTAGAAACCAGGTAATTCCTCAGCATCTTGAAAAATATGCATTTTCTCCACATTACTTCTGAAATCCCTCAGGCATATCAGCTCTGGTACTATTTTGCCTTCAGTCAATACAAAATGCAAGCATTTTGCACCTGAAAAGTGTTAGGACAGTGAGCAGAGGAGAACAAATTATCCAATTGCATCTTACTATAAAACACTCCTAAGAACCTAGATCAGAAGCATGTATTGCCCTAAGCCAGATAATGATGGAAATTCCTAGGTCTAGCTATAGTTTCAGGACATCCACATGTCTTTCCTCTTCCACGTAAGAAAGGACCATACTTCTACAGCATTTTAATGTCTAAGCTATAGATGGTTCATTCATGTATATTTTTTGTGAGATAATAAATGCAGAATTAATTCCTACAGAGAAAGAATGAAGATATCTTTAAGAATATAGTACATACTTCCTTAAGGTTTTGGCCTTTAGCTCTTTTTGCCTCAGTTCTACCTCTTAAAATGTTGTGAGAATAATTACAACAAAGATGATGAGATACTCAGATGCTTTCATGATGGGGCCTTGCATATGGATTACTAAAATGGATAGGTTAAGATTAAATGCTCCTCTACTTCCTTAATGATGTAATTACAAAGCTTTTAAATTTAAATGAAACACCACTCAAAGTGCTTGTCTCTAGCTTTGTGTGTGACCTAGAAGACATATAACTGTAAAGATGACTATGAACCCATTGAATAAAAATGTAATAAGAAATCAACCAATGCTGTAAATATGAAAATATATTCCTTTGCCACTTGTTTGCATTTAGACAATGCCATGTTTCTCCTCTAGCTAGTAATCTGAAGCTGTTGCTTCTCTGATGCTGAAAGCCCCCAAACAAGTAAAATTATGTGTTTCCTCCTCAGACTGCATTCACCATACAGTAATACAGTGTGACAATTCTGACCCACTCTTTCACTGTGATTTGGACAGATCCAAGTATTTTAAACTCCTGTATAAAAAAAAAAAAGAAAAAAGAAAAAAATCAATTAAAAAATCTCAGAATATTAAAACCTGTGTTTTATGTTACCCATAAGGCTGAAAAAAAATTACATGGTAGGAGCAGTTCTACTGTCTGGGATTTCAGTAATGTTGTTTTGAAGTGAGAGACAACCACTGCAAGTGTAGTGCATCTTTCTCTCTTATTCTTGCTGAGCAATAATATAATGCTACATAAAATCTTTATGTCACAGTGAATCGTACTCAGTGTAGAACTATGATTTCTAGCTTTCAAGCTCTCTTGCTTGTAAGATAGATATAAAACACATTCACTTTTGAAAAAGAAAGTAGCTGCTGGGAGGGCATCTTTTCTATAATCAAGCAAAAATATAAGGGAGAAGAATCACTTGGCAGACTACATGTATCATACTGATGATTTCCAATTTAAAAGTTAATGCCCCATTATTGGCCTGATTTTGTTGGTATTTTGAGAGTAACTGCTTGCACTGGGTCTTGTTGAGATGATGTTAATTTTCTTCATAGCAGCCCATACAGTGTTATGCTTTATATTTGTAACTGAAACAGTATTGATAACACAGCAATGTTTTAGTTATTGCTGAACAGTGCACAGCATCAAGGCTTTCTCTGTTTCCCACTCTACACACCCTGCCCCTCACCCCCTACCATGTGGATAGTCTTGGAGTGGGCAAGAATTTAGGAGGGATTACAGAGATGCAGAATTTTTTAACACAGCATGGTTAGACACAGCAGCCTACTGATTTACCAGTACAATGTCTTTGCAAAAAGTACTGGTGCCATTCACAGAGGAATAAATGGGGTAAGTAAGGTAATGTTTGTATTTAGCATACGTGGCACTACTGGTGGAATCATGCATACAGATGTACTGTTGCCATTCTTTAAAAAATGGGGTCATTATTACAAGAACAGAAAAATAATTTTTTTTTTTTTTTTGTCCAGCTCTATAAAAAGGCCTTCTAGTGACAGATGTCAAGACTTTAATCTATTTGTCTTATAAAAAACAACAAAAATAGTGACTCAATTAAGGGCATGAACACTTTCACACACACAAAAACTGTAGCCATATATTAAAAGAGTTCTTTTATCCATCAGACAAAAGAATAACAAGAGCCAGCAAAGAGAGAAGTCAGATAAATTCAAGGAACACTCAGAATAGATACTCATTAGAATATAGCATGAAGAAAAACAGCACAATTTTCATCTCTTGATGTCTTCAGGTTAAAACTAGATTTCTCCCTGGAAGATCTGAAGATTGGAAGACAGAAGATAACTTCTGCCAAACACAAGTTGCTTGTTTAAGATGGAAGTAATGGAAATGTTATGTCCTGTGATTTAGTTGCAATTTTCACTGCAAAAATCAAAGAAGCACCAAAATTGTCCTGCTAGACTAAGAAAAGACTACCACGTCAGCTCTGAATAATGAAACTATTTTTGCTTTTTATATTGCAAAGATATCCACCAGCTCTTCCTCCACTGTTTGCAATGTCATCTCTGAAACTAGCAATACAGAGTCTATTTAAAATAATATGATTTTTTCTTCTCTATTTATATGTACTGAAAAGATTTTTTTAAGAAACCCCTTCAAAATGTTGTCCTTTTACTGACCCCTATGGTTTGACCATAGCTAGATGTTATATAGAATGAACTGATCTTGGCTTTTGGTTTTTAACAGTTTAGTCAGGTTTAATCAATTTTCAGTCTGTTTTCTCTACTGTAACAGGTCCAGTGCTGTTAAGCCTCAGGACCCATAAAAAGGAAATCTAATGAACTTCTTTGCTTCTGTCACATGTTCTAAAATATGTATGTGTTCTGAATGATGTGATAATTCACACTGTAGCTGCAACTCATTAATGTAAGTTTTTAACTACACAGAAATCTGAATCTTGTAAGTTCTTGTTAGTGCAACATTGAAGTCTGATGGAAAATTGCCTGCTAGAGGTTAATGTATTCTTAGCGCTTAAGGAAAAATTTCCTTCAATTAATGACAAAATCTTCTAAATTAGCTAGTTTTAACACCATAACATAATGGGTGGAACTGTGGGTAGACATAGGTGTCCTGTGCCGTTGTGGATTACCTAGAGTATCTGTCACTGCAAAGGCCATGTGTCTCCTCTAGGTCTTGTGTTATGTCTGTCAGCTGTGACACTAAAAGCACCAGTCCTGGTGCTTTCATTCATAATGTCATATAAAGCATACTGGATCAACCTGGGCTGGAGTTAATTTTCTTTATAGCAGCCCTTGTGGTGGTGTGTTTTAGATTTGTGACTAAACCAGTGTGGGTAACACCAGTGTTTTAGATATTGCTGAGCTGTTCTTCTACAGCATAAAGGCTTTCTCTGTTTCTCACTCTGCCCCTACAGTGAGTAGTCTGGAGATAGGCAAGAGGTTGGGAGGGGACACAGGTGACACAAAGGGGTAATCCATGCCATATGACATCATGCTCAGCAGTAAAAGCTGGTGGGAAGGGGGAACCTTTCTAAAGCAGACGCTCAGAGACTGGCTGGGCATTTATCTGGTGGTGGGATGTGATCCTTTACATTGTTGCTATTTTGTTGTGGGGGTTTTTTATTTATTTATTTATTTATTTTACTCCTTTACCTGTTAAGCTGTCTTTATCTTGACCTATGAGATTTTCCTCACTTTTGCTTTCTCTCCTGCTGCAGAGGGAAGTGGGCAAGTTGGTGGTGGATGCTTAGTTTATAGTTAAGGTCAACCCATCACACAAGGGCATACATGAAAACTATTTATTGCCATTAAAGTCTAGTAGTTTGAACCCTCTCGAGAAAAGGAATGTTCTTAGCGCCTTAGCAATTGTATCTCCAAAAGGTGAGGGCTTCTGGAGCCTGGGGGTGATCCAGTTAAGGGAAATTAGTCACTTCTAAACCCACTTAACTCCATGGACAAGAAAAAGTCTACTAGAGCACCACATGTTGTTACCTAGAAGCCTCCAGAAAGACAAGCAGATTAATCAGTAGGGAACAGCAATTATCACTCTTCAGTCCCTGGGAAAAACTCAATAAGAGATCTAAGTATAATTCTGAATTGGCAACAATCTGTCAAACTAGGATGTTTGAACAAAATATTTCCAGGAAAAATACTGATGTTTTGCACTGATGCTGTAGAAGTGCTGTGAAAGTAGGTTTATCTTAAAGTTTGTCATTAACTCCATTGGCTACCTGACTGTAATGGAAACCTGAGCACCTAAGCACTTAACTCACATACTGACATCAAAACCACACATGTCTAAAGTTTGGTAAAATAGATACCATCCAAAATCTAATCTAGCTAGCGGGGAAGGTGATGGGGGGGTGAAGAGAGAGAGAGAAAATTTCTTCATAAATTGTCTTATTTATCATTACTACCTACACAGATAATTAGCATAACCTAAGTGACTCTTTGGTGGCCAAAATCAAGTGAAACAAATCCCACCACTGATCAGGAAAGATCAACATCAGTATTTTTCCCAGCAGTGATATGCTACATACCCAAAGATTTTTTCTGAGTGTATATATATAGCATGATGTATAAAAATATGGCATGTGTGGTATGTATAGTGTGTCTATATGTACACACACACTATACTATATGGTACAGAGAAAGGCCAAAGTACACCAGCATAAGAAGGTTCACTTACATTTTGAGCTAATGGTCAAAATATTCCTATTTATCTTTTTTTCCCTTCCTTTTTCTTTTGCCCATACACCTCTCCATATTATCTGTAGATGAAATCTGGACTTAAACTATACATATACTAAGTCAATGAATGTATAATTTTAATACCTCAGTATTTATGATTTAATATTTTGTCTTGTTAAAATTCACCGTTCATCACTATACTTAATTATTAATAAAAGAAAAGGAGAATTTATGGCAAAAATCATTTTGATATTAGCAAAATTCCCAGAAGATCCTCATATGACCGTATATATATATATATATTTTTTTTTTTTTAAAGCTCCAGCACATGAGGCTATGAAATCAGGCACAAAACCCAAACTAGGAAACCAGACTGTGCTAGTCTAATTTGATTTTACATTCTGAAGAAGAGAATGTCTTAAAAAGCTTGTAATCTCTACTAATTTCTTTAGTTGTGCTTTAAATTTAAAATTATTCTTGAATATTGTATTATTAGGTATTTTAAGAAACTGCTCATCTTTTCAAAGATTTTTATTAATAAAGTTTAAAGATTTAATCCTAACAGTAGCCAGATTTCCTTAAATCATTCTGTAAATGTCATTCCCATTTTAAATAACAGCAATTTATGAGTAACCAGCACTAGGCATGTTCACAGCTGAATTGCTTAATGAACAACTACATCTTCACAATTACATAATTTGAATAATTATATGTGCCAGTAAAATGGAAATTAAGATAGCAATTTTTATATGTTTACAAAAAAGCTGGAAAATAATTCAGTGTAAGATGCAAGTATGCTTTACACAGGCATTTTTGTTGTCACCATCCTTAGAATAGTAGCTCTAACTCTTAGCAGTCCCACAGACATGATTCCACACTCCTACCCTTCTGCAGAATTAATCTGTGGGTTTTTTATAACTTATTCATAGAGGTATAATTAAAACAATTATAATGACAGCTATTAAGCATCATTTGATATCTTTGTGGGTGTGTGCATGAGTGTGTTGCCTTCAAATGTCAGATAGTGAACTATTCACATTTTCTACAAATATCACACAAATGTTGCCCACTCTATACCCTGCCTCCCACATGTCCCATCCCACTCTATGAGTTCTACTTTCTGTGGTCCAGGGTCCAAGCTTTGGTCTGGCCCAGCTCAATATCCTGAGTTTACACCTCTGAAGAAAGTGTTAGGTTGAGAGCAAGACTAATGAGAAAGTTCATACAGTGGCACTCTGCAAGGTAGAAAAGGTAAAGGTAGAGAGATACAAGTGTTGGAGTTTTTTAAAGACTGAAGAGGAAAAACACCACCATGGAAAGGTAAAAAATTATAAAGAAAAAACAAACCTGGAGAATTAGATAGAAAATGGCAACTCAGTAACTTGAGCATCAGTTTCAGAGAGCAGTGGAAGATGACCATTTTCTTCCTGACTGAGCCTTACCTGGCCATCAATAATAGGCAGCACAATACTGCTTATACTAGCCACTCTCCATCCTAGCTATCTTTTGTGAGAGCTAGATAAAAAATATTTGCTTTACTCTTTCAAATTTTATGTGTTCTGCTTGCTGTATATCCCTACTTATGGCTAAAAAGCATCTGAAGATAATGATCCTGATAAGAAGAGTTAACAAAGTACCTTTTCTTTTATGGTGTTTAGTGATAACAAGTATGCAAGTTATTTAATCAAACTTTAGATGTCTGTAATATAGTAATCTTCAGCAGACAAACCTGAGCTAATTATTCCCTTCTGAGTCAAGGGAGAGAAATAAGTAGTTTCAGGATACAATTCAACAGACCTATTTTAAACACCAATCTTAGGAAAAATCAATAGAACCTTAAAAGTACCTCCTTTTATTTCTATTGACTAAAAAAGGGTCCTGGAGGATTAGCATGGATGTAGATGTATAGTTTGAAGGCACATTTTCAAGTAAATGACCTCCACTCAGTATATCTGATTTTGTACAGTTTGCCAAAATCAGCACAGTTAATTCAGCTCTCTGTCAGGACTTTAGAGAGATTCAGTGTGAAACTACTAAAGCTAATTTTCAGACAGATAATCTTTCATTTTTAATAGATGTTTCCTTATCTTAAAGCTTTCTTAAACAAGTCCAGTAATATGCTTAGTAGATGGAGCATCACATAATTTTACCTATCAGTACCTCTGAATATCACCTATTTTCACTCAATCCATACTAAGAAGGAATTCCAAACTTTTTAATTCAAGTGCTCTCCTTTATCTTATCTGCCTTATCTTATCATCTTATCTTCTTAACATCTTATCTTATCTTATCTTATCTTATCTTATCTTATCTTATCTTATCTTATCTATTTTATCACCCTTTCATCCAATGACATCACCTAATTTCTCAGGCTTTTCTTCCTTACCATCCTCTTACTGCTGTTTGAGTGCCCAACACCATGTTCTGAACTTTAACCAGATAAGGGTTTGAATCATACAGCAGGTTTGCTGATCAAGTAGCCATACACTGAAGTAATCATAATCTGGCTAAATATGTATCACAGAGACATTGAATAAATACGTACACTGCAGCACTATAAATCTCACCCCTATGTTTAGACATACTCAAGGGTTTCCTTGATCACTTAACTTTGGCTCTGGTAAACAACATATGGTAACTGTGATAGAGTATATTTTCTGTAATTTAATCATTTTATGTTATTTCCTATGGGATCAGAAACTTCAGGTCAAATTTAGAGGTGACACACACAGAGTGTTATAAATTACACACTCACACAAATGTAAAAAGATGTAAGAAGCAAAAGAGCTCAGAGTATGACCCCATAGTTATTGTCCTCTGATTATCTTAAGCATGTATTTTAAACCAATGAATACTACCTTACAAAGCAGGATTTGGACTGGTGTGATCTTATTACAATGTAAAAGCTCTGAGAATGTTTTCCCAGTGCAGCTATTGTCTCTGATGACCTTCCTTGATGGCTCAATGGAAAGGCTAAAGGGAAAAGAACAGGATTGCACTGACCTTGCTACCTTTTGTTCTGCTAACGCGGTGAGGAAGGCTTCAGGTCCTAATTTTTCCATGACTAAATGCCTTAGCTCACAAAACTTCTTATGAAAATGCATCTTGAAATGGTTTATTTCTTTCAGATGTTTTCAGATTGTTTGGTCTGAAAGCAACATAATTAGGCCCTGAGTTTCACTTCAGGAGGTGGAAAACTGTGGGATATGACATGAGAAGCCTCTGGTCATAACAAATAACACAGCAAAACACTGACAAAAGTTACAGATCACTCCACAAGGTCTGGCTGGATTTCAGAGATGATAAAGGTGGAGTTATATAAGAGACCATAAAACTGAAAACAGCACAGATACTTGGAGGGGGAGCACTGGAGACCTTTTGTGTAGTGCAGTCTTGCAAGGCCAACAGCAGCTAGGTAACTGTATGAATAATGTGTAAGGTCAAAAAGACAAGGTAACCAATTGAGGAGGGCTTTCTGTGAGAACCCATGAGGCAACCCTGAGCTTGGTTGCCACAGCCTACTAAGGAGAATAACCCAAATCTGCCATTCAGACCGTATCATACAAGCCAAATATTCTGAGTTCAGGAGGTCTTGGGGAAAAGAAGATGCTCTTATAAAACACCCAGATGAGCAGATTAAGCATCCTTGTGATAGTATCCTTGTGACAAGTCCATTCTAGGCACAAAACCATCCCCATCTACCCATCACTTCCTTACACAGGCTTCTTGAAAGAACACTAATGCAAATGTTTTGTTGACACTAATGTTAATATTAGCGTTTTACTGCTCTACTACAGTGAATGTCATTTTCATGCAGACCAACTCCTTGATGCTGTTTTCTTTTCTACACAGAATCACATAATAGCTGAGGTTGGAAGAGGACACAGAGGAGGGTCACCTAGAGCTTGTACAGGGCCTCACTCTCCGCTTTTCTACTCATTATTTCTTCAACTTGTTAGTGAGGATGTTACAGAGGATGATGTCAAAAACCTTGCTAAGGTCAAGATCATCCACTGCTCTTCCCTTGTCCACCAAACCACTCATTTCACCATATATACCATATCAGGTGGGATTTCCCATTCATGCTGACAATTTCCAGTAACTTCCAATCCTGGAAGGGGTTTCCAGAATTATATTCTCCTACACTTTCCCAGGGATTGAGGTGAGGTTGTCTGGCCTGTAGTTTGTTGAACCCTCCTTCTTGCTTTCTTCCATTCCTCAGGAACCTTCCTCAGTCAGCACATCCTTTCAAAAGATAAGGTCTTGCAATGATATTGGCCAGCTCTCTCTGCCCTATGGATGAATCCCATCAGGTCCAGTAGACTTCAGTCTGTACAGCTTGTTAAACTGTTTCCTTTCTTGATCCTTCTCTACTGAGAGTAGCTCTTCACTGCTCTAGAATGTGTCCTCTTTTCATTTTATTTTCATGTAGTCTGTAAAAAGATTCTTTTATAACAAAATTGATACTGTAAATCAAAGCCAGCATGGACCTTCCTCATTCCTTTACTGGAATTTATTGTTTCACTTCCTTCTACCTGCACTCAGCCATCAGAAGGCCCTAGACAGAAATGGAAGAGGGTACTGAACAGATATGAAGGAACAACGTGATTACAAAGCTTCCCTCCTCTTTCATCTTCCTTTGCAGCTTTTGCCTTTGCTGTTTCATGCTTCTGTTGACTTAAATGATTTGAAATGATTGTTTGATCATTTGGTCAAGGCCCACAGCCTTTGATGTAGCTCTCTTCTTGGAATTTCAATTTAGTGTGCTGATGCTCAGAAAAGATCCATTGTTTGACAGGCTGCAATGTATATAATAATGGTAATTAACGGCATAGCCTGTATTCATTTGTAAAATGAGGGCCTTTGTTTTGTAAAACAGCTACACTACAAACACTAAATGAACTTCAGACTGAGAGAGAAATAATTGTTTTGTCTCCTTGAGTTTAGGTCATGCAGAACTTCTTGAATTTATTTGGCTAAATGATCTAACCAGTTTTACAACAATGTCCTACAGATGCTGCAATACAGCTTATTGCTTCACAATAAAATGAAATAAAAACTAATGCTTTTTGATTTATTGTCTCCCGAGAACAGTTTTCATGGGACTGTGATGAAAACTCCTTCTTTTTTAATCTGTCTGAAGAAAATTTGAAGCTGGAACAGATAGAAGCTTTTGTTCCCTATTTAATGTGAGTGCTTTGGTAAGTTTAAAAATAAAATAAAAAAAAAAGTTCAGAGACTAAAGTTCTTATTTTAAACACCCTGAAATATTGTGAATTGTTTCAAGATACTAAATAACAGTTCCTATAGAGCTAAGACTCAATATAACATATTGCATAAGTTCTTCTTTGAAGCAAAATGCATCACTAATTCTGGAATGACTGCATCCTAATGTCACTGAGATTTGGAGTGGGAAAGTACAGAGGAAGAAAACACTTAGATCAGACAACCTCACTTTACTGAATTTTAAAAATTTTACTAGCCTTCCAATAAATCATGACTCACTGTTAAACATCTGCATTATATTTTGGTGTCCTAACGTGGTTTAATTACAAAAGAGGCATAACCTCCTGCAGGAGTCCTGCTTGTATCTGCTAATGAGCAAGAGGCAATAAACCATCCTTTATAAATCAATATGTGAGAAATTAAATATGATTGCTTGGACTTGGTTGGCCCCATAGCTAATGGAACTATAAAAGACATGATTAATTAGAAAGGTGTTTCAGAAAGGTTAATTAGTTTATTTTTTAAATTATCTGCTGAGATAATGTGGTGGCTAAAAAAAAATCCTGCATCACTAATTAGCCAATGATTTTTTTCTGAAGATTCAGAATAAATTATTTTGGCTAGCAACTGTAGCTGACAGATAAATCTGTTTATTATTCAACAATATTTTAAATTGTTTCTTAAAATCTCATTTTTAGTTATCAGTATAGAGTTAATCTAGGCAATAAAAGTTTCAGGATAGGATTATAATTTTT
Source organism: Megaceryle torquata (assembly GCA_024611175.1). Classification (NCBI taxonomy): domain Eukaryota; kingdom Metazoa; phylum Chordata; class Aves; order Coraciiformes; family Cerylidae; genus Megaceryle; species Megaceryle torquata. The sequence goes on from JANIJG010021005.1 coordinate 28,237, forward strand.
AATCCTGTTAGAAGTCAATGAACTTAGTTTTGGTTTTACCTGAAAGTAAAGGCAAACAAAAGCCTATGCAGTAGATGATTTGCAAGGTTGATAAGCATCTAAACTGGATCTACTTGGACAGAATGATGGAGAAGGGCCACTAAGATCTATACAAATCTTGGGTGCATGAACATATTAGGTGCTCACAAAGAGAATATCTCTGTTATAAATTTAAGCAATGGTAAGTTAATGCTGTTGTCTCCAAAAGCAAAATAATTAACAAAGTGATCTGAAGAGTGAGAAATACCTCAGATGGCTCTGCCATATGGCAGTTACTGAATGAGGGGTTGTGAATGCTCCCAAATATCTAGAAAAACATCAGAGTATTAAAAAGCAGCCTTTAAAAATGCTATGGATAATTCTATGGATACAAATTTCATTTTCAATGAACAATGGCATAAATTTTGCATTTTATTCAACTCAGTAAGTGAATAAGCAGCAATGATCCACAGAAACATACATAAAACAATGCAACATATTTATTATTTATAGCTTTTGTGAACTGTCTTGATCACTAACTAAAGAGAAGTAAATAAAGTAATTCTGCAAAGCAGAATGACAAAAGCAGGGTAATCATAAAATTAACTCTGCAGCAGTTTCCTATATTTTAAAAATGATTCAAACATTTAAATAGGTTTAACTGGTACTAAAAATGAAAGTGCATCAGATGATTTTAGGCCAGGCTGGTTTTGAACAAGGTCTTGTCTTCCCACACAAAAAAATTTCTTTGACATTATGAAAAAAATATTTAAGCCAATTCTTATTTAGCTTCTTTATAACACTTCTTGGAACCACAGATTTATTGTTTCTCCTGTCTCTCCCATCAACAAGATTTAGCAACATCATTTCCTTAATCTGAAGTGCTTTTTTTATTAAATATTTTTATTCTAATTTTTATTTTCAGTAATCTCTTCGATTTCTCACTACCTTCCTATTTCCAGCATTTTGTTTAGAGTAATGTTATTTCCATCCATCACTGTCTCTGCATTTTCAATTTTCTTCTTAGCTTCTTGCAGTCTAGAGCCAAAGCTCTCAAATTCAATCTCCCTAGAAATATTTATTATTTGACTTGCATCCAACAATACTACTAATACTCACAAAGGGGTGGTTATGAGGTTTTATCCCCCCCTCCCCTTTTTCTTTCTTTTTAATTTTTAACTGAAAGCCTGAAATTGTCTGATAAATTCAGTTTGCATCTTTGAGTGAGGTGACACTAAACAAAGGCCTTTCTCCCAGCTAGTGGAAACTTAGAAATAAGATTCTATGACATGTAAAAATTTCAATTTAATTTTTAGAGTATATCTGCCATGTTCATCTCTTCCTTTACCATGTAAATTTTAGAAGTGAAAAAAATAAAATAGAGGTAAGAAGAAGAAGCAGCAGTTCAAAAAATGCTTTATATAGTGACTTTGTAAATATTACTCGAATCTGGATATCTTGATTGCGTAGATAATGCTATACAAGGCAAAGGTCTACCCACTTATGACAAAGCTGGCTATAAGAAAAGGGTCCAAGCTGATAAAAGCATTGGAAGATGAATATAACAGCCACCTGCAGTCTGATGATACCAAAGAATGGGAAAGATGACAGTATTAAAGAAAAGAGTTTCAACAACAGAAAATGCAGGCTAATTTGTCCTAGCAAAATGCAATCTGAAACCTGCTGAGTGACTTTATAGTGAAGATAGTGTTCAAGTATAAACAATTTAGTCTGCACAAAATGGGATAATAAAACATGCCTCTAGAAAAGTGAGGGAAATTCAAGTGGACTGGGAGGACTATTAGATTTCACAATGTCTTTAAAAAGTTCACAACTCAATGACTCTACATCATTGCCATTCTTGAAATTCAAGAAAATATTGCAGCATGACATGATTAATTTTTCTGCCAAAATCTAGGAATCTGTGAGTCTTGTTTTGCAGTGCATACTTTGACAGTACTGAGGTAATATCTAATTCCGAGAACATTTTTTCTTTGAATGGCAATTCCAAACAAAAAGAAAAATATTCTTGGTTGAAATAGAGCCTGTGCAATTTTTCAGAGAATAAGGAAGTTGAATAACATGTCATGCAATTAAAATGAAAAATATATGCATTTCAGGCTGTGAATTGAGAATGTTCATGTAAAAAAGAAAGGAACTATGTAAATAAAAAAGGGTAATGAAAATTTTCATCTCCAATATTTATATTTTACCTGAAGTAAATTATCTGAAAAAATAATATATTAGTGACCAAATTGTTTTAATGCCATTACATTTTTTTTTGTTTTGTTTTATGATTTCTTGATTTCTGTTGTTATCAAAAATGTTTCCAAATGACAGAATTTTCTGTTTAGGTTATCTTCCTTAGTTCTTCGCTGAGAAAATTCATCTTGTACAGAACATGACAGATTTTTATTTAAGGATGTAGTTTATTTTCCTCAGGTGTTCTTTATTACTAGACTGAGTGTTGTTTGTTTGAAGAAGAATTAGCTTTTAACTGTAGTCCTGTGCTATATAAAATGTGTTTCCTATCCTCTTCTTCCACCTCATAATGAGTTCACAGGTGAATGTTCCTTAAGCTTCAGAGAGGAAATATTTCTTGTCAAAGGAACTAATTTCTCCTGTTCGTATACTGCCATTGAGTACTGACGGATAGGCACAATTCAGGCTAACTCTCCACATCCAAGTAATTATTTTAATATAGGGTGAAGGATATAACAGTCCCCTTTTCCATTTTGAAGGGCTAACAAATGAATTCTGATGTCTCTCCAGTAGCTGACTACAAAGGGATCTCATGGCAAATATATAAGTTATGGACAACATATTTGGTAAATACTTATTTTTGTCCCACTGGATCCCATATGATGAGTTTGGTCTGCTATCAGTAAGACAAAGAAAAACACTTCCTGAAAAGCCGGTACTCCATTAATGGTTAAAAATGTGCTTCGTCCTGCCTTCTAGCTGCATTGCTCATTAATTGTTTTACTGCTGTCTTACAGGTGAGATCATTTAATATCTGGTGTAATGCCAAATTATGATAACTAGAAGAACGCATAACTTAATACCTTTCATTTCTGAATGTTCCCTGTTTTAAGGGCTACAAGAACACAAGACAATGGTCTCATAAAAAATTGTTCTATTTTAGTATTCTTACATCAAATTCCTTTGTTCTGATTTTTTAAAGGAGATGAAGGATTGACTGTACTTGAAAACTGTATTCATAAAATGAAGACTTTTCTTCCATTTCTAGTCACTCAGAGAAAAGTCTTTATGGATTTCTTAATTCAGTGAAATTAATATGATTAGAGCAATTCCAATCTGAATACTTCAATAGATGTTGCTTATGAAGAAATAGATGAGCTTAATTTTTAAGCTAGACAACAAAAAAATAAACTTGCAAAGAAAGTGGTACAGCCATTTTGCATAAAATACTTTGGGAATACTGCAATGCAAGTATGTATGTAGTATTAGACACGGCATAATGTAATACACAAATCTGAGCAAGTATAGGACAACTTTAAAGATTTGGGCTCATAGGGTCTTATACTTTTAGTCAACAAGCAGTTTTCAGTTTAAGCTTTCTAGAGAAAAGAAGTCTCTTTATATGTTCATAATATGTACAACAATGAAACATGTATAAATGAAAAAAAAATTAAAATTGCCATTTTTAAAGCAATTATGGAAAAAAGATACAATACCAAAACCTTCAGTGGACAGTGCAAGAAGAATGATAACTCACAAAGCAAAGATAACCTCAAGGATATTATTCATGATGGATCTATTTTGTCAGGGAATTAAACTCATGACCCACATATTGGAAAGTGCTGGGCTTACCTATTGAGCCACAGAAAAATCTCATTTGCTGTCAGTAGTAGTCCTTTTAAACTCAGCTGGGAAAGCTTTCAGCCAAAGGGCCTTCACCTTGAAAGGGCAAAAGATTAAACTGAGGATAGTATTAAATGGAAAAATCAATGACAACTAGTTAAATAAAAAAGGAAACTCACAAATGAAGATAAATAATTGGCCAAATTCATCCCTTGGGTATCTCTGTTTTCTTCATTAGAGACACACTAGGGCTAGGTTTGTCCCTGTATGCAGAAGAATACAGAACACAAACAATTCAAAAAATAGTATTGTATAATACAAAATGGCAAGTAGTCACCTGGGGAAGAACTGATGTTAAAACTTCCTTCATAACTGCAGATTGCTAAAAAGATCTGAATTATCCCTATTTTAATCTGAAAAAAAAAAACCATGAAGGAAGGGTCATACAAGAATTTCCTTTTGTATCATAAACTACCGATTCTTGGAGCTGCAAGTCAAAAAACCCCATAACATGAGAAACAGTTCTTTATTTAGTTCTAATTAGTGCAGAGGATCTGAAACAATAAAAGCTGCATTCTAATAATGATCACAGTGAAATAAATTCCAGGCTTTTATAGGAAAAAAACCCAACCAAACAATATATATAAAAATAATACTACAAAATAACAGAATAAAAACAAAGAAAGAAAGAAAAAAGCAACAACTAGAAGGGCAAAATGCATGCAGGAAGCACAGAGATTAAACATGTATGAGAAACAGCATATAATACACTTGTATCTCAAAATAAATTATGTAAGAAAATGGAATAAAACCAGAATAGTTGCAAAACATTGCAAAGACAGTAAAGGAATAGATGTGTATAAGCAGTCAACATAATGTCTTGAGAAGAAAAATAATAAGCGTGTAACTTTACAGAAAGTTAAATTTAAAGTGAATATGGAATACCTAAAAACATTTTTTTAGAAAAGTTCCAGCCTAAAAACTAATATTTTTTCCCAGAGCTATGAGAAGTAAGAATATTTTCAGGAAGTTAAAAAGAGGCAATCAAACTCAAAATAGGAGGAAGACAAAGACATTGGAATAAATCTAAATGGAGCATTTACATCAGTGTTCTTTAAGGAGGAGATCTCAGATGTTTTTACATCAGACACATTATTTATGGTACGAAATGTTGAGGAGAGGTCTCAAACTGAATTCTCAATAGAGTAAGCCAAATAACCAATGCACAAACTGAACAGCATCAAATCACCAGGACAAAGAGTATTTATTCAAGAACTATAAAAGAATTGAAATCTAAAATTGCTAAACTGCAATAGTAAAAGACTAGAATGGGATGACATTCTTTGAAAATAATACCAGGAGTGACACTGGAAAATATTTACTAGTTTGTCTAGCTTGATATCTTGGTAGAAATCAGCACATAAAATGCTATTGTAACATCAGGACACCTGATATTTTGGAGAAGATTCAACTTTTTTTTTTTTTTTTTTTCACAGATCTATTACCAACCTTTGAAACAATCCATAACTGTGAATAAAGGTGGTCTACATCATACTTTGCTTTTCAGAAAGCCTTTGATAAGGCTACTTGCAATGTTGTGAGAGAAATAAACTTGTTGTGGTATGAGACAGATACTTTTATGTATCAATGACATTAAAAAAAAAGGAAAAAAATGTAAATAAATGGTAATTTTTCAGTTGAGGGTGACATTCCCTCGTGCTCACGAACATGAGCCTGATATGTAAACTCTTCAACATATTCCTAAATTATGAAGGAAAAGGGAGTGATTAGCAAAGCAGCAAATTTTGTAAATGGTAGAAAATTATTGAAGATGGTTAATTTAAAACTGACTGAAAAACTGCAAAATAACTTCATGGTACTGTCTGATTAAGCAAAAACAGAATAAATGAAAATTGGTGTCAGCTAATGTAAAGTAATAAACAGAGAGAAAAAAAATTACACCCTAATGATACATATGCAGTGACACACCAAATACTCTACTGTCACTCAGAAAAGCAAGACTGAAATCAATCATTCTTTAAGGACATCTTTTCCAGTGCTATTTAGCAGCTACACTGGCAAATAAAAACCTGGGAATCATTAGGAACAGAACAGGAAGAGAATGAGATTAGGTTGCTGTATAAATGGATGGTGTGCTCATGCACTGGGTGCAATTCAGTGTAAAATTTTGGTTGTCCAGTCTCAAAAGAGATAAAGTGGAATTAGAGAAGAGACAGAACAGGATGACAGGCTGAAGAAGAGATTTCCAGCTCTTCAACCTGGAACAGAATAGCGAGTAGCAGTCTGTGAAGTCATGAATTGTATGAAGATACTGAGTTCACTATTTTTCACAACATGCAGACTGAAAGGTATTCAGTGAGCTTGTCATGCGGTGGTTTAAAGAAATGAAAGAATATTTTTTTTCACACAGTTTATTTAAGATGTGAAATTCAAAAACAAATATACCAATAGACACTTAGGGAAACTAATAAAAGAAATGCCCATCTGTGGCTTGTCTAGATGCAAAGATTCAGAGTCCCTAAACCACTGACAGCTGAGACTTGGAAAAGCAGGAAGTTTAACTTATACATCTGCTGTGTCCTGGACTCCATGGCCCAGATACAACTAGTCTAACTTTAGACATTTGAGTTGGCTTAGGCCTCTATAGATGTTCCTCTACAGGAAACTAAAAGGAAAGTTTTGAATTGAATTCTGGAAGCATATATTCCTCTCTTACTCTACAGGAAGCCTGAAATCATTTAGGCTGTACTTTCATGATGTACTTAGCAAAAATAACAACTTCATAGGCCCACCTTCTCTCTCAATTTGCTATTCACTCCTGTCCCCATAGTGACTCAGGCCTCAGCTGAACCCTACACAAACGTTTGTAGTTTTGGGTTGGAAATCAAATCAAGAGTGTGATGAAGCTTAAAAGAGCCTCATGCTTCTTTTTTTTCTTTAAAGTTACAGCAATTCCAACTCATCTCATAAAAGCCTAGTGTCAGAGCAGCCAAGAGGAAAGCAAGTGAGTTACAGCATGGTGCTGGAAAGAGACAGGTTAGAAATATCTTTGTTCAATACCGCCATCCAAGTCTTTGTAGCATAAAAACATAGCCTCTAGCACCTCAGTTGGATGAGATGAATAATAAATTCAAAGCTTTTCCTAAATATTCACCATATGCAGATGTAAGATTAATTCAAGCTAGACTACAAAAATGTCTGGTCTGACCCCCTATGGTTATTCTCATGTAAGTGTTCAACAATTAAAATTGAAAATAAAAGGGTCTGTAATTATATTCTTGGAGTTGCCTGTACCTGTGATTTAATGGCTTTGGTCTACAAGCAATATATGGAAAAGATACAATGCAACATAAGACCAATATTAATCACGGGGAGTAGAACAGATTGTATCTCATTTGTAAGAGGTGTCAGATGTACTATTAATACCACTGTTCCTCTGGTGAGTGTAGGTAGTCTGAGGTGCCAAATGGAAACCATGGCTTGGTACAAGATTCTGGACTATACTTTTCTTTCTATTTTTTTTTTTCTTTTTTTTTTTCTACTTATTATATGGTTAGGGTGAAAATTACTTCTGCAGACTCACTTAGGGTTGTATGTGTAAATTTTGTCCAAGAATATTTCCTCATTTATGTCTAAATTCTGTGAACAGCAGGGATTTTCAAGAGCACATTACTATTATTAGTAAAAAGCTAATTACAGATTAGATTTATAATAATTCAGACACCCATATACCATAGGATAACCCTTAATAAAATCTGCCACTATGTGTATTTCTCATCAAGGGGAATACACCAATTATCTACCAATATTCCGGGCTGGCAACTATCAAAAATTTCTAGTTCATAGTCAGAGTCATTGTCACAATTTCTGGAACTTTCTTTTCTTTCAGAAAACAAATAGCTTTATTCTATTCCTGTGCAACATGATTATTCCACTACATTGTGTCAACTTACATTTGTTTCCACTGCAGACTTTGATGTGATAGTATCAGGCATAAGCCAATCGCAAGTGATGAGCAAGAGAGGTGAATGCTCTCCCATGTTAGGAACTACTTATATTATTCAGCACTGCAAAATTCTGTCTGATCATAATTGTCTGCTTATTCTGACATCTCTATGAATTTAATATAAACCTAGCAATATCTAACAACTGAATTTTAATTCAAAGTTATAATTCACACTTAGATATTCATTGGAGCTGTATTTTTCAAAAACTGGTAATTACTCATGACTGATTCACACACGATAGTTTGAATTTTAGAGTTTTGAATTCCTCTGGTTAATTTTTATGCCAGTTTCTGCACCCCTGTAAATGAAGTGGTTTTCCATTTGTGTACAACACGTACATACTGTATAGTGGATTTGACAGATTTCATTCTCCCCCCAGTAGGGTTTCACATTGGCAATTGAAAGTGTGTTTGTAGGAGTATCAACATCTGTTCTTAAATTTGAAAAAATAAATGAAATATATTAGGAAATCAACCAATGAAAAACTTACAAAAGAACAGATTTAACAGCTTGTTGATCTAATTTGATATTCAGACAAGGCTCCAGGGTGCCTTCCCTATTTTAAAGCAGAAATTAAGCTTCCAAGACCTAATGAACTATTCAGATGTGCCACTGCTAATGTATACTTCACTGCAGAGGTATTTCAAATTTAAGAACATTTCCATTTTCCACTGTAAAGCTTTCTAAGTAGCTCACAAAGGTTTCCAGATTTCAGAAAGGAGAAGAAAGTTAACATCTCATAAACTGCAGGGAAAGCAGACAACTGTTTGACGACTCTAATACACATTGAAATGCAAGAGCAGATAGGTTTTATTAATCTGAAAAAAACTATTAAACCAGATTTTAATACTGTCATATACCTTGTTTCATGGTAATTGAGAGGCAACTTTTAAGAATAATGGAACAAGAGCTAAAGCTACAGTGGTTTTAATATTTGGCAGCAGCGCAAAATGCTTCATCTGTAGTGCTGTGTTTACAAAGGTCACTACAAATGTTAACCTTCATGACCTTTAAAAACTTAGACCTTTACCAAACAGTAAGAGATGTTCAGTGAACAATTTATTCTTCAAGAATTTCAATATACTGAATGTGGTCCTGCAAGGATAGCTTATCTAACAGTACACTATCACAAAACTGATCTGTAGCTGGTCTGTAAGATTAAAACCTATCTAAAGAAACACTGTTGGTGCATCATGATCACAGGGTTGATTTACACTTTAAACTATGAGATCACAGAAATCATGCATGCTTGGGCGGCTGGGACTCCCTGGGATTTCAGTGACAGGGACAATGATATAAAGGATAATCAGAACATAATAGTTATTAGAAATAGACTCTTCCCTATGTCTTAACCCTGGGCAATATTCCTTTTGTATTCTTCTCACAGCAGAAACTGTCAAAAAGGTCCCTGGGAATCACATGAGTGCAGAGAGATTATAGAATGCAACAATGTCAGTGTAGCTTCCCTAGGAAAGTGTGAGTTATGGAAGAACTATGACACATCTTGCTGTGATTTTTGTAGGAATGGAAACAGACACAGAGTCCTCCAGAAGAGATGTAGTTTTCTAGGTTCAAAATTGTGCTCTTTGAACATAAATTTTCCAGCAAGAGCCAAAAAAAGTTATCATTTCCTAGGTGAAAATCTTGACTATTTTCGTTCCACATTGCCTGTGCGAAAACAGCAAGTATTCACAACCTAGAATTCCAGGCTCTTTAATATTGATAGGGCACTTTCAATAGTGGTTTCAGCACTCAGAGAGTACGTGATGGACAAAGGAAGTTCTAAAGTTAGACAATAGTAAAAAAAAAAACCAAAACGCAAACCTAGTTTGCCTTAATTGTTGTATAAGGATTCCATGAAAGACAGAGTTGATAAAACATCCTCTAGTGATGTATTTCCACAAGGAAGCCCCTCTTTGCTAACTGTTCTAAAATTAATTGTGGACTGTGCCAACAGCAGCTAGCTCTATGTCTGGAAGATGATATTGTGCAGATAGACAGTTATCTCCATGAAGCCCTCCCTAGTCCTGTTTCCATTCTACTCTTCCTTTTTGAGACAGCACCCAAGAAAAAGCTGTATTTCAAGCTCCAAACTTGATTGAGTCAATGCTCTTCAACCTTTTGTAAGGAGATGGTTTTACGTATACATACAGATATCTAAATAACAGAATCCAGGCTAGACATGGATGGCCAAGGTCAGGCTAGGAGAGGTACAAGGGAACACTTGCAATTGTCAAGTGGCTGGTATTGGGGGCTAACAATGTTCTTCAACATCTTCTTCAAAAGTCTGACTGTGCTGTCTCAGCACTCATCTCATCTGACTATTTCTGACATGTGCATTTGTCAAGGCTTAATGTTGGGCCAGCTACTAGGTGAATGACAGATTGCTCTCTATTGACTGTACTCCCTCACCAAAGGGGAAGAGAAAGGGAAAAAGACAGAGAGATTTATGGATTAGAAAATAAAACTAAAACAGCTTTAATGAAAATAATAATCATTAAATGGAATATATACAAACATATACAAAACCAATATCAATCCCACCCCCCCCCCACCCCACCCCCAAAAAGGGAAATGGCATCCCATCCACCCCTAATCGCTGGGGCCCCCCCGTGGGGAGTTCCCGACCGG
>JANIJG010021005.1:38838-58534 GCA_024611175.1 Megaceryle torquata
TACAAACATATACAAAACCAATATCAATCCCACCCCACCCCACCCACACCCCCAAAATGGCAATTGCATCACCATCATCACTGATGCTCTGGAGCTCACACTGGGGAAGTCCCAGACTGGACTCTGAGGCAGATGGGAACCAGATTCAGGAGTTGGATTCTTGAACTGGATACAGGAACACAAAGATTGTGATTAAAGGCAGAACACAGTCCTCTCTGGATACCAGACACTGAAGAAGAGAGCTTGACCCTCTTGATCCCTCAGCTTTATACTGAATATGAACAATACATTTTGAATAAATGTAACCTGTTTCTAGTTAGCAATGTGGGCATCACCCTCTGCCTAGATATTCAGCTTCACATTCTCTGGGGTCCTGAAGTCCTCCAAGCTTCCCGCTCCATCTACATCTTCTCTCAGTCTGTGCAGAGGACTGACAACCAGACTGCTCTCTAGCAATATCTTAACTGAGAGATCCAGGTTCATGTCTGACACCTTGATCTGTTTACAGATTTCAACCAGCTCCTGACTCCATATAGAGGAAAACACAATGTACTCTACCTGTTTTCTTCCCTCCCTTCCTCATCCTTTTAAAGAAATCCTGTGCCTGAACAACATTTTCTCTACATATCTACAGTTTCAAAGATGATATCATTTTTGGTGTCTAGGGTGCATATCGACCTGTGAAGCTATGTGCAGTTGTGGTGGTCTGCTAATGTAGTACTGGATAAAGAGACTGATTGCTACTATGTCTGCTCTGTTATGTGCTACACCTGTGCAGATCATATGTTTCCCTGACACCATTTTAATTTTTGCTGCAAATAATGTGGACACTGCATCCAGCAAATATATTGGACAGGGTTTATCATAACCTGGGAGCAGTTCTCTTTCAACACTTCACCAAAACAGCAGTGCAGGAACCCAGAGGAAAAAAGTATCGAAGCAAGTACCTGTATTCAATTGCTTTGTGTGGCTCTAACAAGAGAAAATAAAATGTGAAGTCTAAATCTCATCAGTAAATCTTGTATTACTTTGATGGGTTTTAATAAATAAGGTAAACATGAGAAAAAACTCCACATCTAAAGTTCTGTTACAGTATTCTGCAGTTACCTCCTGACAGTTCCTGAAGGACTCAAAGTACTGAGAGTTTCTTATGTCACCTTCTTGAAAAAGAATAGAGTAAATATTAAATAAAGAAAAGAGATCCAAGTTAAAAAACAAGTTACAAACTGTGGGTGATCTCACCAGTCAGCTTCAATATCATACTGAAGACAATGTTCACTGAAGGTTTTGATCAATATAGTTTAAAAATGTAATTTCAGAAATAGGTAACGAGGGACAGCAAACAAAAACTAAATCAGGGAAAATACTATTTACTCAAAGACTGGTTGATGAAGGGCTTGATCCTGCAAAATTCCCAGTAGAATCATTTACACAGTTAAAGTTAGGCAGATGTTTAATCACTTGTTTGGATCAAGGCCAGACTGCTCAGAACCTGGTAAGAACCTATAAAGTGCCTGCAGTAACTATGCAAGTGAAATAACTTGGTTAATTACTGCAAATCATCCTAATATGAAAAATACTCAGTTAAAAATCTGATTTGATAACATTTTGGTGAAGAGATTGGAGGTAATTGAGTAGAAGAACAATAAATTTACAAATAAAAAAAAAATACTTCAAAGCTTGTGCCAAAAAATAGAACTTTCTTCTGGTTAATTTTTGAAGTCTCTAGATTTTCTAATTATAAAAGTACACTGGAAAAAAATTCAACACACTTTTTGCAAGACATTTTAACTGCTGCTACATTTTTCACTGAAATATTAAGTCGTGTCAGGTAAAAATTTACTATAGATCAGAATTCACAGTTAATTTGAAAAGCTAATATACCATGACATGTAGAAAACATCTGGAAAAGATCAGGGAATGCACAGCTATTTAAGGAAAGAGAAAGCAGCAAATAAATGAGTAAAAAAAACCCCAAACCAACATGTTACACCATTATGTTACTGAATAGTCTTACTGCTCTTTTTCAACTTATAATTATTTTTTGTTTTAACTTAACTGTATATCTTTCACATGCTAAATAACAGTTATATGTTCTCCTTATCAGGGATGTCTTCTCTATTTTTTCTACTTTCCAGGGATGAGAATAGTGTTTTTCAGAGCATTTATATAAGAAAAAAAATGTATGTTTTTCATGGATATGGTATCAAACAGCTTTAGAATTTTTAAATACAAGTAAGGCATTCCTTATATCATGTAATCTGTATCTGTTTTATAATATGGCAGAAACACAAATGACCTCTTCTAATTATGTTATTTTCCGAGATAATCTGCAGGTCACATTCAGCCCCTGTACATCCTATGAATACTGGGCAGGTTTCTTATATAATGGATTTGGTGCCAAGACTTTGCTGATGTAAGCAGCTCATCTCAAAAGAATTGTCACCCTGAAGGAATGTTTTAATGCAACATTTTGGACCCAGAATAGCCTAAATAATGCCAAGCAGTAGAGAACAGACGAAAAACAGTCAAAATTGTATCTGACAGTATCTTTGCAGTATTTTTGCCTACGTGCTGTGCTAGGCTATTGAAAATCAAGCATATAATATGAAAAAGTATCACCCTTCATCCATAACTCTTCCATGATATCTGTGGTGGAAGGTCATGTGAAGATTACTGTAAATTCTGAATTTGAATGAGAAACTGACAATATTTGATAACAAAGTTGTTTACATATACAATGAACGTATACTACTTGCAACAGAGACAAGCATTTAAAACCACAAACTTAACACATTGTGATATTTTTCCTGTCACTTCTGTCAATTAGATGTTCCTTTCAATATAGAAAGTTAAGGTACAAGTATATAATATAATGACTTTAGATTAGCCTTTTGAACTAGCAAACATTCTGACATACCTGCATGGCCCATAATTTTTTTCTTGTTTGACAGTAGTGTCAGAGTCCATCTGCAGAAGAATAAACAGAAATAAAAGCTATCACCAAAACCCAGTCAGGCTATAATACAAAGCTTCAATTAGCTGACATTCTGTGATCGGTTTTAAAAACATTTCATAATAGATAAGATTATCAGTATTTTCAAAATGAAGCTGGAATAACCTTTATATTTCTGGATTAAATGGATTAACTGCTACCATTGTACTCTGGCTCTCATTCACAACTGAGCAGCCTTGTTACATCTTTTATTTAAGTAGGTCAGAATTTAAAAAAAAAAAAAAAAAAAAAAATTGGCTAGATGTAGAAATGTTGGTAAATAATGGGATTTTCAGGAATGAGAAGCCTCTGACACAGATGAGTTCCCACCATTAAAAAAAAAGTCAAATTACTGCTGTCTACATGTGGAGGTAATAATAGACTTTCATATATTTAGACATGATTTTAGTCTCCTATATTGGAAAAACTTGGTCTTAATGATGCTAGTAGGATGCTATTATTGGATTACAGCCTAGCCCATGCTCACCTTGAAAGCGCCTCTGAAAACTTATAGAAAACCCAATTACCATAGAAACCAGGATTATGGCTTCAAGAGGATAATTATAAAGGCAAGATAAACTCCTGAGAAACCAAGATCCTATTTTCATGTAAATGTTACTACTTATAATGAGTGAAGGGAAAACGACCTGGAAAAACTGCAGAAAGACAGAATTGTTTTTAATAGCTTGTCTCCCAGAGTATGCTGTGACCTGTCATATGATCTTCAGCTCCTTTGTTCTTTTCCTGCAGCTTCTATAAAAAACCCACTATTTATTTAGGGAAACTGAAACCAATAGCTTTTTTTTTTTTCCCCCTGTCACAGCTAGTGAGCACAGCCCTTGGGTACAGATCAGTGATTTTATTCATTCAACAAGTTGCATCATTCTTTAAGAGTTAGAAGAGAATTTTTCCTCAGTAAGTACTGCTTTTGTTCCTAGAGTGTCACACCAGTGATTCATGCAGGGCTGTCAGGTCAATGAAAGAAAATCCAGTGGCCTTGAAAGACACCTGGGTTGTTGGAACAAATAAAACACCTTGATTGTTCAGAACTCAGGCCTCAAACTGGAGCTGCATGAGCAGAGCACTTTCTACTGCTACACCACACTGAGGGAGAGAACAGGCTTGGGATGACTTCCAGGCAACATCAGTCTGTACTGAGAAAAGCAAAGATTGGTGGGCCAAGCAGTCAGCGTTAGGGCTTAGATAGCATAGGACAGCACATGGAGCATTGTTTCATTTCAGCAGTTACATCTCTGTTTGATACCTCTTGAATTAGTAATGTAACACTTTTTTTTTTTTTTTTTTTTTTTTGTAGGGAAACAGTTGCCTCCTTTGATATGTCTTTTTTTTTGGCAGAGCTGGTAGAACTCAGCTAAAGTCAGTGAGGAATAAGAGACAGCTCCTATATCCAGAACACTATCCTTTCCTTACTTCCAAATTCAAATAACAATAATATAGAGAATAGCTAGGAAAAAAAAAAAAAATGTTTCCAGAAGCTCTGTATTCTGACAAATGAATAGAGATGGACACCCTTATTCCTGCTTTCTGATTTTATGGATTCTATTTTTTGGGCAAAACCATTAGCAAAATTGACCTAAATGTAAAGTAATTTTGTTCTGACAGCTTAAATGCACCAAAAATAATATTATTCAAAACTTACAGATCATTCATTTCTGTTTATGTATTTTATAGACAATAACATTTCATAAAAAGAAGGGGAATGAAATATTGCTAATATTTGCTCTAGAAGGATTTTTATGCACTTAGAGTTTAATTAGCTTCTACCTATACAAATCCACTTTAACAGCCATGTTAAAATGCCACAAAGTGCCACTATTTCAATAGCTGCCAAAATTTGTTTTGTTTTGTTTTAACCAATAAATTCTGATTTGTGGAGGCACTGCAGTGAATCACTGAATTATCCAAAAAGCTACCCCATTTTAAGTTTCTTAAGGCTATCCACTTTGAAAACTAAATTCAAAATTATTTCCAAACTGAGTTGACAGTCTGTTCTGCTGAGCTCTGATTCTTTTAAACAGATTACAATTGAGGATATTGCCATAAATGCTTAAGAGAAGAAATAAACAGGAGAGAAGTTGTGCAGCCACTGGACATTGCTAAAGGTCTATAATGCAAAATGAAGTTGCAGGTTTTCCTTTCACTAGTCTTAACCCTGATTTCTGATTATCCAAAACACAGAATTAAATGAAAATAAGAATCAAATGCAAACATACACAGAGTACTAGAAAATAATGGTCATCAGAGTTTCAAGAATTTGAGGACATTATTATCTCACAGGCATTTTCTTCTTATGTAAATACATAAAATCATTAAACAAGCAACTTTGATTTACAGCTGTTATCTATATCATACACAATCCTCTTTCAAGATCATACTCCAGCGAATGAGAAAATACTGATTTTTCTTTTTCTTTTTTTTTTTTAAAGGTTAACAGATATGAATGCTCTTGGGCCTGATATCAAGATGCTTATTCCATTCAGTTCAGTGTTCTACCATTAAGCCACAGTCAAGGGTTTCAAGTAGTAGGATCAGAGTGCTCTAGAACATATCTCTTATCATATTTTAGCTTCCTCAGTTTCTGAAACAAAGTTCCTTTTATTTATTTCAAATCTCTTCCTCACTTCTTCATTTATCTGACTTCAGTATTTAATTTAAAAATTAATTTAAAATAGTTTAGTAGCTTGTCCAGAGTATATACAGCAGATAAAAACATTCATGTGCACTACTTAATTAAAAATAATTTTAGACATAACATTTTGGAATTGCCATGCTTCAGTATGTTTAACTTGAAATTGAAAAAAAAAAAAAAAAACAAAACACAAACCCACACCAAAAAAGCAACCGAAACCCAAAACTTTAATTCATAGATGTGGTTGTTAAACAATAAAGCCTACTGCAGAGAAAAGTCCTCAACCTACTGCTGCCAGGAGTAGATAAGATATATTACACAGATTTGCTTAAAATACCTTGTTACACCCTACATCAAACTATCAAAGACAATTCATAATACTCATATCTAGTCTTCAAAAGCAAGACCTCCTATTCACCATATACCATCAATCCTACAGGCATATTCCCCATCACCCGTCTAAGGCCAGCATCATTGATATTCCCTTTTTATAATATACCTTCAACTGCACTACTTGCTGGCTTTTATAATCACATCTTCCTTTCCCATCTAGGTTTATTAACTGAACACGGCTGCCTAGCCCCTAGACTCCTTGGACATTAAAAAGGCAGGTGCCTTACTACACCTCTCCTGAACAATCCTGATCTTTGACTTATTTCAGCTTCTGGTCCTGCTTCAACTGAGATTTAGTTTTCTCTTCAAGTAGTAGTTCTATAATTAAACAATACTTCTGTGGCCAGGCTATGCATGAATAAACAAAAAAAAAAAGTTTGAAGAAGGATATTATTATTTATCTTTACTTCTGGATTAGGTGGTGGGCCCTTGATCTGGATAGTTACAGGCAGATGAGCCTTTTCAGCTGTCTAACATGACATTTCACAAGCCTATGATAGGTTGTACCTGAGTGAGAAATATCATACAGAAATCCATCCAGACTTTATAAGAAGGCTTCAGATCATGGCAATACATATAGCTGTTTCCACTCTGTTTATCCACTTCCCTGGATAAACTGATAAAGAGAAGGGTACATCAACAGTACTGAACTTGGAATACTCCTACAGTTCTCAAGTAACTTTTGCTGTGGCCATTTGACTGTCCCCAGAAAGTCTCACTTTTTGATAACTCAAGTCACTCTATGAGCAAGTTGTAGATAAAGATTTTCAAAGAATCACCTGTAGACTCAAGAGACTGTTCTTTACCTTAATATAATTGTCAGCCGTGTTGCTTTTTGATTAATGTTGGTAACATTTCTGGAGGTGCATTACAGGGCCCAAAACCCCTGAGGGAAAAAAAAAACCAAAACAACAAGAAATGGAAATTCTGAACAAAAAAAAAAGGCAAATCACAGATGGGCTGCAAAAGATACTGTAACATTCCAGATTTAATATAGCATGAACAAGTAATATTATACTTAGTTAATGAAAATTCAATCTGATCTACATTTCAGAGTTTCAAGTACTGCTTACCTCATGTATGCTAACAAAGAGTTTGTACACAGGCTTGGAAAAGACCTAAATAAATATTCAGGACTTTCTGTTCCTAATATTATAAAGGAATTAAGGGAGTCTTCCTAGTTTATCATCTTCAATTTTCCATTGATCCAAATGCAGTTTTATTAATTTGCAAAGCATCCTACTACTATACAATATTATATAAAATACCTGACAGAGAGTATGTTCAAACAGGAGCCATCTATTATGGCTACTAAAGCACAGCATGTGAAGTTTCAAATGTGTATAAGTGAATAAATTTACTGTAGAAGATTTCTGTGAACATCTGAACATATTAGTGATTTATTGTGCCCTTGGAAGGACAAAACTGTAATTTGATTGAAACAGTGTCTCTTTCTTTAAAGAAAGAAAATTATCATGGAGTAGAATATTAATCATATTTTACCCAACAATTGTTAGCTTCATTGGTATTTTGGCTATCAACAATCTTTCAGCCTTCAAAGAGATGACAAATTAAATACCATTGATTCTGGTTGTTGCCATTTGTAACTGACACGTTACAAAGGAAGAATTAATCATTTGATTGATTGAGATTTGTTTTAACAATGGAATTTCAAACTACGTTGTCTCTGTTTTCCTTGGAATAATTTTGTTTTACCTTAGAAACTGTTTTTCATGCCAGAAGAGATCATTTACAATTTAACATTGACTCTCCTCCACCTTTACTTTCATCCATATTTCATTCTGTTTCTTCCACTGGCTTTTTTTTTGCTTTGTTTTCTTAATCTTAATTATGTGAAACTGAAACAAAATATAGTATCAGTGTGGAATGCAGTGACATACATAAAACCAGAGACTTTCTGTCAAGAGTTTTTACTTCCCAGAAGCTCAGTTCTATCTTTCTTTCAGTGCCTGCTGTGTTAACTATTTCCAGCAGCTATTCCACAGCTGTGTGATAAAATGCCCTTCTCAGGGAAAACAGAGGGCCTTGTGGCTTTGCTAGATCATCTAGACTGGGCTCATATGAAAATCCCACTAACATTCCCTTATTGCTCTGAAGAATTCTGAGTATTATGTTTGAGAAGCTTTAAAATGAAACAGTTCCCTGCTATACTTAACTACTGTAAATTGGGAGATTTGGCATTGACTGTCTGTGATAGAAGTTCAGACATGATCAGGTAATTAACTCAGGACTTCAGGAATTAAGAGAGGTTCTTCCAAAATATTTGACTTGAGTGTGTTTGTGTAGTACAGGGGGAAAATAAGAAGTCTAAGTGGAACTCTGGATAATGCAGCTGCAGATCCAGTAGTAACAAATATTGTGTGGTAATTACATGTACAAGTTAATAGTCAGACTACCCCGGAAGTCAGGGCAGATGAATGAGAGAGTGTAAGCTTCAGATGGTACAGTCTCCATCCTGACAATCCTGCAGGTCTCTAAAAATCCTTTTTCAAAGCACACATAAATGGAGGTATACCTGCTCTGTTCAAAACACGGCTGAAGCATAAATTTCAGAGTCAAGCAGGCTGTCTCCCCTGATAGTTCAGCTCAAGCATCTCATCTGATTCCAGTATCAATTTTGCTGGGAGGAATAGATAAATCTCTTTGAATTTCTCAAACAGATAATTTTTAGACTTAACATTTTGTATCTGCTTGCACAGTGTTGGTCTATAACAGGACACTAAATGAACATCAGTTTGGCTTCTTCCTTCAGGTTTGTCTAGTGCTCTGTAAGAATGACAGGTGATTCATTAACAAAGTTTCAGAATGAGAAACCAGCAGACTTTCTACCAATTTCTTATTCAGGTAGTTTTGCATGAACGGAGACTTTTCTAGGACTGCTTTTTTTTTTTTTTTTTCAGCTATTGGAAATCTCTTAACCAGAAAATATTATATATATTATATTGTATTGTATATATGATATGATATTATATTAATTATATAATTATCTATATTGCAGCTGAAAAGTTACAAGACCTTTTTTAAAAAAGCAAAAAAATGAAACACTAGGCATATTCTGAATGGACAGATTCAACTACTGGTTTTGGCCTCCTTCCTTATCATCATTCAGATGCTGTGGTGGAGAATAAGAACTTGAAGTTTTATTCTAAACAGGTTAGGAAGAAGGAGATTACTTAGTCTGTTTTAAAGTCATCTGATATCCTGTGCCAAAGCTTACCCAGTGGGCTTCTGTAATACAGCACAGGACAGATGGATTTGGAAAGGGCCTGTGAGACTCATCCCACAGGCCTCTGGGAATAGTCCAGGGCTTGAATGTAAAGTATTGCTCTGGTTTAGGGGAAATAAAAAAGGCAGGGGGGAGAGGTACTTTTCTTGATAACAGATAAAACCAGAGAATTTTAAAGTCTGTATACCTTTATATGGTATTCTGGATACATAATCAAAGCTTAATTTGTAAGAGATGGGATTGCCACTGGGAACAACTTTCAGAAGCTTCCTTTAAGTCAGTATTGTTGATTCAGAACAGATATACATTTACTACTGAGAATTTAGTACAAATACACGGTGAGGAACAAATAAGTTGAACAGAGGATCTAAAACCACAGTTATGAGAACCTATTTCAGAATCACACAGAATTGTTGTGGTTGGAAAAGACCTTTAAGATCAGTTTACGATCAAGTCCAAGCATTACCTGACTCTGCCAGGACCACTACTACACCGTAGCCTTGAGCACCCTGTGGCTTTTAACACATCCAGGGATGGCAATTCAACCACTACCCTGGGCAGCCTGTTCCAGTATTTGATAACCCTTTAGGCACAGAATTTTTTCCTTGTGTCCGATCTAAATCTCCCCAGACATAGCTTGTTGCCATTTCTTCTTGTCCTGTCAGTTGTGACTTGTGGGAGGAGACAACCAACCACCTCACTACAACTTCCTTTCAGGTAGCTGTAGACAGCAAGAAGGTCTCCCCTCAGCCTCCTTTTCTTCAGACTAAACAACCTGAGCTCCCTCAGCTGTTCCTCTTAAGACCTATTCTCAAGACCCTTCACCTGTTTGGTTGCTCTTCTCTGGACCCACTCCAGCACCTCGATGTCTTTCCTACACACAGTACTCAAGGTGCAGCCTCACCAGCACCAAGTACAGTGGGACAGTCCTCTAGTCCTGCTGACCACAATATTCCTGATACAGACCAGGATGCCATTTGCTTTCTTGGCCACCTGGGCACACTGCTGGCTCATGTTTATCCAGCTGTTATCAACACCCCCATGCCCTTTTCTGACAAGAAGCTTTCCTCCACAAGCCTGTAGCATTTCATGGGGTTGTTGTGGCCCAAGTGCAGGGCTCATAGAATTATAAGATCATAGAATGTTTGGGGTTGGAAGGGACCTTTAAATGTCCTCTAGTCCCACCCCCCCAAAGTGAGCAGGGACATCTTTAACTACACAAGATTGCTCAAAGCCCCATCCAATCTGACCATGAGTGTTTCCAGGACATCTACTACCTCTCTGTGAAACCTGTTTTAGTGTTTCACTACCCTCATTGTAAAAAATTTGTTTCTTATAGCTAGTCTTAATCTTCCCTCTTTTAGTTCAAAATCATAACCCTTTGTCCTACCACAACAGTTCCTACTAAAAAGCCTATCTCCATCTTTCTTATAGGCCCCCTCTTAGGTACTGAAATGCCACAATAAGATCTCCCCAGAACCTTCTTTTCTCCAGGATGAAAAACAAAGAACCCCAATTATCTCAGCCTTTCCTCATAGAAGAGGCATTCCATCCCTCTCATCATTTTCATGGACCTCCTCTGAACCCACTCCAGTAAGTCCATGTCTTGCTTCTTCTGAGGATAACAGAGCTGGATACAGTACTCCAGGTGGGGTCCACCAGAGTGGAGTAGTGGGGCAAAATCATCACCTTTGACCTCCTACCAATGCTTCTTCTGACACAGCCCAGGATAAGGTTGGCCTTCTGGGCTGCAAGTGCACATTGCTGACTCATGTTCAATTTTTCATCCACCACTATTACTGAGCACCTGAGCATAGACAACAGAGCTTTCAGCCATGTTGTTACCATAGCTAAACTCCTTCTGAAAGGGTGATGACCGCCAATTGACCTCAGTTCTTGAGCGGTAGGGTGACAGCACCCTTCCTACATAGCCTTTGTGCACATCCTTCTGTGCAAGCTGACATGCCACACTCTGCCTGCTCTGCCTTGCAGTGCTCCTGGTCATTGGGCGTGGTCATGGTTGCTCTGCCAACGTTTAGGCCTCATCATCATCTCCCCAAGTGACAGTTCCAAAGTAATTTTAGGGTACTTCAGGCATTCCTCAGATGTTTTTTGATATATTCAAAGGCTCCACAACTTGTTTCACTGTTTGGTCACACTCTTCTTGTTTTGTTTGTTTGGTTTTGTTTCTTTGGTTGGTTTGTTTTGGTTTTGTTGTTGTTGCGTTTTTGGGGAGTTTTTACCCAGTATAAAATTGGAATTTCCCTCATTGCAACTTTAGCTGTTGCCTCTTGTCCTTTCTCTAAGAAGAGTGTCTCCATTTTCTCTGGAACTACTCACTGGGTGGTTAAAGACAGCAACTAGTTTCCTCCAGGATGAATAGACCCAGCTCTTTCAGCCTCTCCTCAGATGGCATGTGCTCCAGTCCCCTCAACAGCCTGGTGGTCCTTGACTGAACTTGGTCCACTCTGTCTATATCTCTCTGGTACTGGGGAGCCCCAGAGTGAACACAGCACTCTCCATGTGGTCTCATAAGTGCTAAATAGAGGGGAATAATAATTTTCCTCTAAGTGCTTGCCATGCTTTTGCTGACATGGCCCAGAATAAGGAGAACCTTCATTGCTCCAATGGCAAATAAAAAAAAAAAAAAAGCTGATAAAATATGTAAATCTAACCACAATAGCAGACATATCACGTCTACTTACACAACTGCCTTCATAATGTAATAATCTTCATATTTTCTTAAGAACATGGGGCTAAGAATTATTTTCTTCTAAATCTGGATTGTCTTGAAGGCATGTTGTATGATTCAGGTGTTGATCAGAAATTGTTAGTTGCTGGAAATTAACTTCCAATGAAGGTGTTTACAATTCTAACATATTTAATCAGGCTTCATTAGTTACTTGTTTAATTTCCAATTATAGTATGAGTCACGAGTGGTTGGGGACCAGTCCATTAAGAAGAAAGAGGTAGCCAACAAAATTCTAACATACAAGTGGGTAAAAAACATATCTAAAGAGAAGTGAATTCCTCCAGCTTGGGAGTACACTGAAAAGGTGAAATTAGTGATGGAGGTTTCCTCACAGGCTGGAATCGTCACAGGTATGAGTTGCTATCTAACAGAGACAGAAGGCTGGGTGGATGACTCATTCTCTATCAGCAGATACTTCAAACAGAAAATATGACCCATTCAGTGAGCCCTACAATACAATGAAATGTCAATCAAGAGGGAAAAAAAAGAAAAATTAAAATTAAGAATAGTCTTGTAAGTACTTTTTTTTTCTATGAAGATATTGTTTAAAAAAATAATCTTTATTCTTGTCCTTGCAAGATTAATAAAATGCTTGAAAACCATGCTTTAGACCATTAGCCTTGAAAGATCTGCTCCCGAATAAGAAAAAATACTTCCTATAGTTTTAAGAACAGCACACTTATTCCAAAATTATAAAGAATGGGTTTTCTGAAGTATGGAACTTTTAACTTGAACTTCAGAATACTTGATAATGAATACAAATCTTTAGCCCTTACCATAGAATTCAGTACCTTTTTGTATGTGGAACAACATAAATCAGTAGAGTGTCTTAGAAAATGTACTGGGACATTTTAAAGCAAACTGCTATTTCTATTCAGAAATGCTTTTAGAGGTTAAAAAAAAAAAAAAGAAAAAATATAGCAGTTGGAGGGACTGCTTTGCAGAATCCTTATAGTAAATCGAAAGCCTTGGAGTTGTGCAAATCCTTTGGCAACACAGGGTTTCCATATATCCTCCATGAGCTTGTAAATGCTATTGGTGTCACCACAGAGGTTGACAAAGACCCATCAGACATAGTTAATTTGTAGGTATGATTGGAATGAACTGTGTGTAGTGTTTTGCTGTAGCCCCATCACCTCCTGAGAATTACAGTGAGCTAAACCTTTTATTACATAGCAATATAAGAAATATCCTATTTTATGACACTGATAAGTGATATGCACATCATTTTCCAACTATGTTTCAGTTTCTGTCCTTTGTGGTGCTGCGATATTCAAGGACAAAAAGGATACTCTGGTTTGCTGCCAACATCTAAGCAGTTTAAGCAACTTTCTGCAACAGGCACCTATAAAATTCCCATTTTAATAAATGGAGCTCCTTTCAACACCCATCTTTTCTTGATAAGCAGAGATAACCTCTGCTATCTGTGCAATATGTCATCACACCACTCTGCTATCACATTTGTTTTTACACTGTAGGGTAGAAAAAATTGTTTATCAAATAGTAAAGTGTATTAAAACAAGTTGTCTAATTATTTGAAACGAGTATACTTCCCATGTAGCATTGACTTTACTACCCACAAAGACACCTTCTACCAGATCATGCAATAGATGCTTGTAGCTTGATGGAAACAGAGAGATGTATTATTTAAGAAAGTGTTACTATTTTTCTAAATACTGTCAAATGTAGATGGAGCAGAAACATTAAGTCCACTTGCAAAGGAACTCTGATTAAATGATATCAGCTATCTGTTGAAGTGGTATCTAATCAGAGAAATGATACTCGTCCTCAAGAGCAAGTAGTCCAGAATAATGATGCAAAATGATAACAGCTTAGAAATTAGAACCAGGATTGTAAGCATGCCTGATTTCCACTCCCAGTTCCACACTCAAATGTCTTGAAGAAGTTGTGGGTGTTTCCCATTATCAACTTTGCATACTAAATCAGGCACTCAAATCCTTCAATATGTATGGTGCCAGTACTGACACCAGTGAGAGGGCTGCAAGCTTTATCTTTCTCAGAAGCTTGTTGCCAAACAACATTGTATTGATTAGAAGTCTGTCTTTTGGCAGAGGAGTTTTGAAATGTGCCCAGTCTGCAAATAGAATGAAAGGTTACAAGCACTCTCCTGCTATTTCTACTTTAATATTCAAGGCAGTAATACTGAGGGTGTGCATTGTTAAAAGAACTATTGCATTTCAGTCCATGGGTAGAGGTCGTATTTGATGGATTGATTCCTCTGTATAGTTTGTGAGGTGCTTTCTGACAGAAGTTTTCGTATAAATGCAAATTGCTTTACTGTTGTTTCTATTATCATTATCTCTATGGGCATCTTCAAAGAAGTGAAAAGAGGATAAATACATCCATTTTCTAGATTTTTTGAAACTATCTTTCTCAGAATGAAAATCTGCAGGCCCAGCCCAACCACCTAAGTAGTGTCTGAGGAGCAAAGAAGTTAAGTCATCAATGACACACTGTCAATCTCATACACATTTGTGTATCTTCCATTGTATCTTCCATTCAGTTTGCCAGTTCAGATGGAGCAGTGTTGTAGTTTAAGGGTGAACAGATGACTGTGGGGGACGGGTGGCAAACCTGGGGCCCTGAGGAGTCAGAGGGCAGCTGTTACTCCCTCCCCTTCCCTGATGCATTCCATATAACAAGAACATGAGAAGTTTGGGTGGGGGGCTCTTCCTCAGCATGGCTGGGCCTGACTCCATGTGCACCACGAACTCAATCACCGCCTGAGATCGGGTTTGGTGTATAGTTCAGTATCCTTCTTGCCTTAATGTTCCTTTTCCTGTTTTTCTCCTGTTATTCATTAAATTTGTTATAGTCTTAACTTCCAATCTCGGGTGAGTCATTTTTCTTTTTCCTTATTCCCCTTTTTATCCTCCCCTTAAGAGGGAGGGGGAAAGGGGGCTAATCTTGATCTGTGTTTCATGTGGGCTTGCCCTTAGCCTTAAATGGGGACAAGCAGGTAGAAATGAAGTGCTAGCTTCACTTGAAAGATACTATTTCAATCATAAATCTATTTATATGAATGTTTGTCACATAAAATACACACCAGCAAAATTCAGGCTTGATAGTGAAAATTGTTAGGTAGTCACAATCATGAACACAGCAGGGAAACAGCATGACAACTCCCCAAAACAGTGAATAGATTTTACACTGATTCCAAGTGTAACCTAACGGTTTAGCAGATGGTGATTTTGATAATTTGGTACTTTTTATATGTCAATTTGGTTTTTTACTATAGAAATGACACCTCAGATTCCACTAGTTTAAGATAGATTAATCTTATTCCATTTTGCCCCTGTACTTTAAGTCTCGTATTTTATTTAATGTAGATACTGTGTTTTAATTAACTTCCCCATAAATATATTAACTATGACTCACATGTTCTTAAAATTTCTTAGCAGGTGTAATAATTATTCTACCTTGAGGAGTCCGTGAGGAATTGACTTCAAAAACATGAAAGTCTCACTTCAATTACAAATATTTTCAACATTTGCTCATAAGAGATGCTCTAGCCCCCCAGTCATTTTGAAGTGTGTCTACTATTACAGAGATGAATACAGGAGAGGCAGAAGATGCCTATGCTATGGAGAAGGCAACTGGCATGTTCATAGTCTGTAACTGTAAAGGAATGACTGGAACAGGCAGACTGGCTGAAGGCTGGGCTGTAGGTTTTCCATGTGAGCTATTTTTAATGGCAGTACAAATCAGTGCTTCATTCTACCTTATTTACCTCTATCAATTATACTTTTTTACTTTATTAGGCATTACAGGGGACAGCTCTCTATAGGGCCACTGCTTGAGTTTGTAGGAGCTGACCACAGTTGAACAGTCTTTCTCAGTCTGAGGTGGTGTGACATTTTCCTCCATCCTCTGCTGACAGAGTCCTTCCTGCAACCATTGCTCCCATTATGCTCCTTTGGAAGTTTTTACCATGTCCCTTTCCTTTGTCTCGTAGTACAGCTGTGGCTTCTAGTGTCACAACACAGCTCCAGGATCTCAGGGATGGCTTGCACCGATGAAAGCGCAACTCTGCATTCTCTGATCTTACAGCTGAAAAACAATAATACTGTCTCAGATATTCCTTTGCATATTGTTGTCTGGGGAGAGGAAGAAATATCTCTTAATTCCATTTAAGGAAAATAATAATATTAATCTTCTAAAGTTGTGGGAGATTTTTGGTTTGGTTGGGGTTTTTGTTCAAGGGTTTGGTTTTTTTCCTTAAACTTAAATCCAAAGAGACATATGTCTTTAAGTCTGGTTTCTGAGATCAATCATTTTCTGCCAAAATGCTCCTTTGTTCAAAGCTGGTTAGCATCAGATGCTTCCGAAAATAGACCTGTGCTGACCAATTATTGCTGTTATATAAGCTTTAGTACTTCTTAAAGACTGAGCCTGTCAAGAATGCAATTTGACAAGCTGAATCATACCAGCTCATATATGATGGATTTCAAAATAAATTGCATCTGACCATCTGTACACAGCAGAAGAGCACATCTTTATGGAAATCCTCATGTGTTCACTTTTTTGCAAATGTATTATTTCCCACTGTACTTCAAGAGATTTAGTTTGACAGAGATACATCTTCTGTGTTATGGCTTTTAAAGTGCAGAATAGCTGAATTACAGAAATGCTTTCCTAACAGTATGGATTATGAAGAATCAAAATAAGAAACTATTTGCTTTCGGGTCCTGATGAACAGGAATTTTTAAACACAGTTTATCCTCTATAATGCAGCAGTGGACCAAAGTATAGAAATGGTTTCTATTGAATCTTTAAACAAGTAATAGTTTTACAACCATAATTATTTTAGTGGTTCTCCAGTAGATATAAAATATGTCCAATTTAGACTGCTTTTGCCCAGTGAGATGAGTTGACTTTCATGTGTCAAGGTTTAGGGTTGGGCCATTTCCTAGGCAAATGACAAATTGCTCTCTTATTAACCCCTCTCCCTTCCCAAAGGGGAAGAGAAAGGGAATAAAGGAGAGAGCCTTATGGATTGGAAAAGAAAACTAAACCAGCTTTAATGAAAATAATAATTAAATGGAATATATACAAACATATACCAAAACCAATATCAAACCCGACCCCCATGATGGGAATTATGTCAGCATCACCACTGATGCTGTGGAGCAGGCACTGGGGAAGTCCCAGACCAGACTAAATGGCAGATTGGAACCAGATTCAGTAACTGGATTCTGGAACTGGATTCAGGAATGCAGACTGGGTTGGAGGCAGAACGGACAGAGTCCTCCCCAAACACCATCTATTGAAGGAAACTTGAACCTCTTGATCCCTTAGCTATATAATAAATATGGGGTATATGGTATGAAATACCTCATTGATCAGTTTAGGGTCACTTGTCCTGTCTGCTCCTTTCCACAGGTGCAGACATTTACTTTCTGCACCCTCAACATGATACACAAGATTTAGCAGTGACATTGGTCTGCACAGGAACAAGTATAATCAAGAGCCTTTCTGCATAACAATTCTTGGTAGTAGCTATAAACATGAAGTGTTACCACTGCTAGAAGCAGACACTGCTAAAATATGCCATTAAATTCTAAAAGTGCAGTTAGTTAGAAGGGACTGAGCTGAAAAGTAAAATCAGTGAATAGAATTAGTTCTAACTCAAAGCAGGACACCATGACTGTATAATATCCAATAAAAGCTTAGATAGGATGAATCCTGATTTCAAATAAAAGAGAACTTGGTGTTCCCTGCGCATTTCAGGGGGACAGACTTTACAATGGTCTGGCAGAATTTCTAAATGTCACAGCAACCATGGCAGGCTTATTCATATGTTCTGGGAATCAGTGTGTAGTAGGAGCTGATTAATCCCATATTAGTCTTCTATCTCTAGTTTCTCACATGGTTGGATGGGAGATGTGGAACAGCTATTGGAAAAACCTTTGCATGAAAGAACCACACGATGGGTTTCTAACCCTTGGCTGAATATCTCTGGCTTAAATTAAACACACTGTTTTTTCATGACTTCTCATTCTCCTCATACAGATTAAGGTATTTTCCTTCAAATTAATGAGCTTCTAAAAGAATTTGCACACATTTTAATGTGCCTCTGGATACTTTCTCAATATATGAAAATAAGTAGTAAACATTTTCTGAACTGTTTCTGGACCTGACAGAAAATAACTCTGTAACATATTTCAGATACTTGTACAGTTAGCTGCAAATGTACAATCATCTACTTTTGAAAATGAAGCAGACACATTTTCCTGTGTGTAGGAGCACCTTTCTTTTTTACAGTGTCCTTCTTACCCATTTGATATTTATCCTGAACTTAGCTACAGTCTCCTCTGACTGATGAACAGTTCCTTATACTTATTTTTTTCTCAGCTTTCTTATATGGGTGAACATTCATTAATTTTTCCTAAGCCCTCAATATTTCATGAATTATTGTTTCACTGTGCTTCTCAATGAGGTAAGAAAATTCTTTGCATTGTCTTCATAAGATCCAGAGTGTCTGGTACTTCTACAGTTTGGGAGAGAACTGCAAATTACCTGGATGATATCTATAAATTCCCTCTATAGTCAATGGAGAGAAACAGACTTTTCCAAAGTTGCCTAAAATGGGCCATGAGATCATTTCTCTATTTTTTATTAGGCATAATAATGCCTTGTTTTAGTTCTTAAGCAGTTATTGGTTTCTCTGTAGATGAGCAAGATTTAAAGTGCAATGTTATGCATGACAAATTTTTATATCAATGATAGGATTATGCAACAAATACCAATTAAATTGCTTGATCTATCTCTCCCTCAAGGTCTTTGAACCTGTCTGTCAACTAATTTGTTGTGTTATAATTTGACAGTTCATTTACACTGTAGCAATAATAAACTGGACAGTATCATAGAATAATAGAATCATAGAATGACAGGGGTTGGAAAGGACCTCTGGAGATTGAGTCCAACCCCCCTGCCAGAACAAGGTCACACAGGGCAGGCCACACAGGAACAGATCCAGGCAGGTCTGGAAAGTCTCCAGAGAAGGAGACTCCACAACCTCTTTATGCAGCCTGTTCCAGGCTCTGTCACTCTCACAAGGAGGAAGTTTTTCCTCATGTTGAGGTGGAACGTCCCATGTTTCCCCTTGCTACCATCACCTCTCATCCTATCCCAGGGCACCACTGAAAAGAGACTGGCCCCTTCTACTTGACAGCCACCCTGCAGATATTTGCAAACATTAATAAGATCCCCTCTCAATCTTCTCTTCTCCAGGCTAAACAGTCCCAGGGCTCTCAGCCTTTCCTCATAAGAGAAATGTACTGTCCCTCTTGAGCTAGGGAGACCAGAACTGAACACAATACTCCAAATGTGGTCTCACCAGTGCAGAGTAGAGGGGGAGGGGAACCTCCCTTGACCTGCTACCACATTCTGTGCACCCCAGGATACCATTGGCCTTCCTGGCCACAAGGTCACATTGCTGTTCCATGGAGAATTTATTGTCGACCAGGAAGCCAAGGTCTCCATGGGGCTGCTCTCCAGTGGGTCTGTGCCTAACCTGTACTGGTATATGGTGATGTTCCTCTCCGGGTGCAGGACTCTACACTTATCCTTGTTGAACTTCATTAGGTTTGCCTTTGCCCAGCTCTCCAGCCTGTCCAGATCTCGCTGGATGGCAGC
>JANIJG010021006.1:0-44133 GCA_024611175.1 Megaceryle torquata
TCCGCGCTCGGGAGGCGCTCGGGGCGCGGGTGGCCAATGGCGGTCGGGCTCTGGCGAAGGGGGCGGAGCCGCTGTGGAGGAGGAGGCGGTGGCGGGCGCGAGGCACCTGCGGCTGGGAAGGGGGCGGGGCGGGTGTCGCGGCGGCGCTGCCGGGCGAGCCGCGTCCCCGGCCCGGCGGCGACGGCTGAGGCCGAGGGAGGGTCGCGGGGAAGGACACGGCGGATCGGGAAGGGCGGCTATGGAGGAGCCCCTGTGCTGCTGCGAGTACGTGGACCGGAGAGGCGAAAGGAACCACCTGGCGGCGTGCTGCTGCGACTGTGAGGACCTGGATGAGGGCTGCGAGAGGTAACGGCTCCGCGACCCCCGCCCCGCCGGGTTCCCGCCTCCTGGCTACGAAACCCCCGTCCCAGAGGGCTCGGGGGGGGTCCCCTCGCCTCGGGTGGAAGCCCCGTGGGCAGCCGCGATCCCCCGCGGGGCTGCCGCCAGGAGGAAAAGAGAACTGTGTGCCCTTTCTCGGGAAACTAGACGGGAGAGAGAGGGAGAGGCGGGTGGGGGCCGCCCCGGATCGGCGGCCGGGAGGCTCGGAGCAGACTGGGGGAACGGGACGAGGCAGGAGGAGGGTCTCGGGTGCGTGGCTGTCGGTCTGCTGGACGACAGGTGTTTGCGCTTCTCCCTCGAACAGGTGGCTAACGTGCAAATCCCTGCCCCCGGGAGCTCTAGAAAGAATTGCCGACACCGTCGCGGACCGGCTGCGGGTCCCTTGGTTTGCAGGGGCCGTGAAGGTCAACGTCAGCCTCGTGCCGCCCCTGGTTCTGCTGCCTGTCTTTCTCCACGTTGCCGCTCTGCACTTCCTGCTGGGGCTCGTCATCTTGACATCTCTGCCCGTGGTGGTGCTGTGGTATTACTACCTCACCCACAGGAGGAAGGAACGGACTCTCTTCTTCTTGAGCTTGGGGCTCTTCTCCTTGGGCTACATGTACTATGTGTTTCTCCAGGAGGTGGTTCCCCGAGGCCACGTGGGGTATGCCCAAGTGGTCGCTCTCACGTGTGGGCTAATTCTTATGCTTGCAGCCTTGTCTCGAGCCAAGAAAGACCCAGGCTACCTTCCCACTGCGGCAAGCAACAAGAAGTGGTTGCACCAAGGTTTGCCCAGCGAGAGTATTAAAGGAAGCTCCAATGGGCTCCACAGCATCACCACGTCAGGGGCTGCCAGCAGCCGTGCTGTGAATGGGGAGGCCAAAGGCAATTCCATGATGTTAGCCAAGGAGCCAGAAGGTGTGAAAAAGGACTGGTGCACTAAATGCCAGCTGGTCAGACCAGCCCGAGCAGGGCACTGCCGGCTTTGTGGCAGGTGTGTAAGGAGACTGGATCATCACTGTGTCTGGTAGGTTTTGGACTGCTGGGGCTACAGCTCTTTGTTTCCCTTTCTCTTTATCCCTTTTCAAGTTAGCCTCTCTCTCTCTCTTTTTTTTTTTTTTAACTGTCTCTGTCAAATGGAGTTGCTTTTGTTATGTGCAAGACCTGGTGATATTCTTTAAAATGGTAAATACGTATTTACCACTTTAAAGAACAATGTAAACTTTACTGTACTTGGATTGATGTGATAGCTGGTAACTTTCATGATGTACTTTAGAATTGCCTTTGGTTCTTTACTGGTTTTCACCTGGGGATTTGGTTTGTTTTATTTTTTCTGGGGTTTTGGGTTGTGTGTGTGTTCTGATTGGTTGGTTGTTGTTGTGGTTACTTTGTTTTTTTTGTTATTTTTGTTGGTTTTGTCTTCTGTTTTGTGTGTGTTTTGTTTTGTTTTCAGATTTGGTCTGTGGAGCACTAGCAGTCTTCAACTTGCATAAGTGTTCTCCTGGGGCAAGGGAACCCAAAGCTGCCTGAGTGCATGCAGTACTGGAACCAAGAAGCACCAGGGTACAGGTGTGACTTGGTGAAAGATACTACACTTGCTAAAAGTTTCAGGCAAACGATCTACCACCATTACCCTACGGCTCTATTGACTTGTGCCTGTAACCTTTTTACAAAAAGCTATAAAGCTTCTTTGAATGCATTGCAAAGTTCTTGGGCTGTGTTGTATAGAAGCACCTTGG
Source organism: Megaceryle torquata (assembly GCA_024611175.1). Lineage (NCBI taxonomy): Eukaryota > Metazoa > Chordata > Aves > Coraciiformes > Cerylidae > Megaceryle > Megaceryle torquata. The sequence continues at coordinate 2,097 of JANIJG010021006.1, forward strand.
AAATTAGGTTCTTGGACAACTTGGGGTGGCAGGAAGAAAGAGAAGCCAGTTTATTTTCTTTTTAAGCAAAGTAATCTCTTCTTTCCTTTTGGAGGATTAACAGCTGTGTAGGGGAGCAGAACCACCAAGCATTCATCCTTGCACTCTGCTTCTTCATGCTCACTGCTGTATATGGAATTATTTTGACCCTGCACACCATCTGTAGGGGTCAAACTCCATTTGTGGCATTGTTCTACTGCCCCGGGGCCTATTCTGACTACAGGTGAGATCTCTGGGAGCAAGCTGGGGTGGGAATGGGCTTGGTCAGGCATCTTAGCTCTTGTTCCTCATTCTGTGCTCTAGGCCAGTGCTGTTGGCTGCCAAACCTCATCAAAAAGTGCTCCCTAAAAAGCTTTGGAAAGCAGGGATGCATCACTGCTTTTGCTAAGGGTGAGGAGCATGAGACTTGGAGAGCTCACCATTGATTTGGAAAATATTATTGGAGGATCTGGGATTTGAAGTTTTTATTTATTGCATCCTATATAGATATACCTTTTAAATATGTTTGTCCCTAGATGCAGGTAACAGCCATGACAGTCTGGATTCTACATGCTGTCTCTCCCTCTCATCCTTTACTGTGTATCTAGTGACTGTCCCACTGATTTATCTGCTTAGAATAGACAGCATTAATGTGCCTTGTCTGGTGGGGAGGGTGGTGAGAAGCGTTGGATGTAAAGTCAGAGAGACTGGTGCTACTGCTGATGGGCAGAGTGCCCCAGCACAAGAGACAGACTCTGCCTTCCCCTGTGCTCCATAACTTACTGAGTGTGACCATGGTTGTGTCCTTAAATAAGGACCAAGTACCTTTACAACAGGAAGAGCAAAGAGCTAGGTAGTGCAATAGCAAAGTGTGGGAGTAGCTGTGGTAGCAGTAAAAGCTCTCATGAAGTTAAGCCCTGAAGCTTTTAATTTTGAGAGCGCCTGTACAGATTATCTGATGAAAGCAGAAAAGTGAGATCACTGTGGCAGATGTAGACAGGGATTTGAAAGGATAGTGATTACCAGGCAAAGTCACTCTAAAGCAGCTGTTCCAAAACTAAATGGCTTCTTTCCCATCTTTTTCCCTGCTGCCAGCTCTGCTCTGTCGTTCACCTGTGTGTGGTACTCTGCCATTGTAACAGCTGGCATGGGATACATCCTCCTTATCCAGCTGCTGAACATCAGCTACAACGTGACCGAGAGGGAAGCTCGGCTCGCTCTGCGGGACAACACTGGGCGCAGGCTCCTGGGTGGGTTAGTGATAGACACTGGCCAGTATAACAGGGGTTTTCTGTGCAACTGGAGCCATTTCTTGAGCCTGGGGTCTTCTCCTCCACAGCGCTCTGCTGAAGACATCGTGTGACATCCCTCTTTCTGCAGATGACATCAACTGACTTTCTTTAGCAGGGCAATGGCCCCTTCCACTAGGACTACTTCCTCCCGCACCCTTCCTTCGTGGTTGGTGTATGGGCTGCCTGTCCCGTCACTGACAACATCAGAGGCTTTCCCAGGCAGAATGGTTCTTTGTGTGCTGTCAGCCAGCAATAGGATGCAGAAAGCAGTAAGCCATATGCAGAAACCTGGAGAGAAGAAGCCTGCTGCCTTTTTCCACTGTGGGGAAACTTTGCAGCTCAGCTCAGCAGGAGGAAGAAAGTTTTGAGAACTTGGGAGTTTTTGTTGGGTATAAAAACTGGCATCAAGAGGAACCCACTGCTGGACTTGAGAGTGTGCGCACCGGATCCTGCAGAGATTAAGTAATCTCTGGCTTGTACCTATGAGTAACATTTCAGAGGTGTCAGGAGGGTGAACTTTTGATACAGGGAACAGATGGCCTGCTGCAGAAACCAGGCTCTTTGGCTAAAAGAGACTGTCCAGGCAGTCACTGTGCAGCTCCCTCCTCTCTAGTGCATTTTTTTTTTCCTTCTATTCCATCCAGCTGTATACATGCTTGTATTAAGTGCCTTTTGTGAGCAACGTTCCTGTTGGGCTTTGTAAGATCCATGTACCTCTTGACCCCTAAAGTTGTTCCACCCCTATCTGTTCAACTGGGTGAGAAGATGCTGTCATCTTCAATCTTATCACTCTTTCTGCAAGCTGGGTCTGTGTTGGTTTGAAGACTTGGCTCATCTCCCTTACTGTTGCTTGCTCTGATTATGGGTTGTGACGTGAGACAGCATGTAAAATATACCAAGTAAGGAAGAGATGTTTTGAAGCAGCACTAACACTGGACTCTGAAGGGAAAATATGAATGCTGTCTGGTGTTACTGTAGCTATATGGAAACTACCTTCCTTCCTCCCTCTGTGAGAGAAAAGAATCTGTGGGATAGAAGACAATTCTGCTAATGGCAGTTTTGATAGGTAGCAGCTTGGTCCCTTGTCCTGCTAATTGCAGTGATCCTGTCTCCTCTCAACCCAGTCACTGTGGAGCTTCCTGACTGTAAATCTGCTTTCTACAGCCAGGAAGCCAAGGAACAGTTCAGCCCCTGTGTATGTAGGGAAGAGGTTGTGTTGGAGCTGTCTGGTTTTGGGGTAGATGACCTGAGCTGGCAGGTGAATGAATGTGTTAAATGTGCTCTGTAAGAATGCAACTTGTTCATTATCAGCCTTCAGCTGGTTTATTGCCCAGACTTGAGCTTTAGCTGAAATCACAGTTTTGATGGTGATGGTTTCTGGGTTTTGTTGTTGTTTTTTGTTTTGTGTTTGGGTTTTTTTCCTGCTTTTCATTTTAAACCTTTTGTGTAAGCTGTGGGCTGCGCACTAATATGTGGGGTCTGGCTGGAAAAGCCTGGAACCATGGCACAAGAGTTACGGGTTGAGCCTAAGATGCAGAAGCAGAGGGAAGAGCCTTGTTCTATCTACTGATGTTTTCAGATGTGTGTGCAGCATGCTTAGATCATACCTACCCCTGACTATATCTATCTGGCAGGCAGCTGTGGGATGTTGGCTGAGCGATGCAAATTCACTGTGCCCTGCAGTGCGTCTTCTCAGAAGAACGGATGGATGGTGCATGGTGCCAAAAGGTAGCAGAGTTGGGGGTGTCCCTTGAGATCCCTGCCATACGTGGTGTGTGTGCTCCTGATTATGTGTGCCAGTTTAAGGTTCTACCAGGCAAGTTCTATATAGAACACATAATTCTATATTGTGTCCTATATTCTTTGCACTGTTTGGTTTTCTCAAGGTGACACTTTCCATAACCAGCAGATATTTGAGGAGCAGCTACACTACACGGAGTATCCCTTGTTTCCTGATACTTATTTTTATCCAGTGAGCTAACCTTTATAAGGAGGTAAAGGGGACACTATTCTTGTTTCCTGCCTCTAACCAAACACACTGAGAGGTTTCAGACCACTGCCCTGCCCCTAATGTGAAGAAAAAAAGGGCACCCACCTGGACCATGCTGACTGTTCCTCTATGACCTCCTGACTGTTGGAAGCTTGGAGCCTGACCGTAGGAGTTTAAATTCATGTAAAGGCCTCACCTCTACATGAATTGTCTGTAAATATGTGGTGCACGTGCATTTTTGTGATCCCTGCTGAGATGAACTGGAGCTTAGCAGCCCTGGAGACAAGGGTGCTGTGAGCTAGTAGGTTTGTGATCCTGGATTTTTATCCTGCTGGTGATTGGGAAGATTAAGGCAGAATGACCTCCTGCACTAAACGAATCCCTGCAGCAGAGGTAGCCAACCTCTCTGTCCTTGTGCATTACATGTGCAGAAATAATCATGTGCCCATGAGCTGATTGAGCTCTGACAGTGTTTACAGGTTTGAGGTGAGTGGTTTCTCAGAGTCCTGCTGCTTCCGGCTGCAAGAAAGCAGACCCTGATCACAGATCACTTCCCTAGCAGTGCCTGACCCTGTTGTGTTCACTTTCTCCAACAGGCAGAGATTGGTCACTACTTCGCAGCCTGTCTGTCAGTGTAGCCTTGTCCCTCATCTCATGGTGAACTCTGGTGTGGGACATTTCATTTGAACTGCTTACACTGAGACTCTCTCAGTGGTGTTATGCCAGGCAGCGTGGACTTCAGAGTGCAGTTTAGGAACAGAGGACTTAGGACTAATGTAACCATTCTGTATCTCGGGCAAGTCCACTCCAGTGCAGTGAGGGTTAAGTGCTAAAGTAAATTTAATTTACTCACTTCAGAGGGAACTGGAAGCATTCAGGATGAAGAAGGGTTACAAGGCTGGGTAATTTTTAGGAGGAGAACATGGATTCCTCAGTGAATAGGAAGTTCACTTGGCTGTAATCTGCATAGCAATAGTGACTTTCTAAGGACATGGCTTTTGTTTACCATCCTGACTTCTTCCTGAGAGGATTTACTTTGAGAATGCCTTGAGAGATTTGAAGCAAAAAGTAACAGGATATCTAAAAGTTATCTAAAAGGGCAGAAGAGTTGCAAGCTTCAAATACGTACTTTGGAGCTTTCCTTTTAATAGCCCTGAGTATTAGCAAGAAACCCTTGAAGGGTAACGCTCCCTTTTGCACTTATATCAAGGGCAGACTGTTGTGATCCCTTGTGCCCTAAAGGACAGTTTCTTTTCTAAGTATTTTCTTGCTGAGCTTGTGATTTGCCCCACTGGTAGAAAAATCTGAACACCTAGGCATAGAGTCAATCCTTGGGCTCCCTGTGTTAGTAGCTGCCTAGATTCATGCTGCCTGAGTGTTGGAGCAGTGGGAGCACGCTGCATTTGGCAGGTGATTGGAGAGTCAACTCTGTGTCTGGCCTTGAGGCAAGGACCAGTATCTCAGTTGTGAAATTGTGCAGGTACCTGCAGAAAGCAGTACCCTGTTGGCCCTTGAAAAATTCTCCCTGTGTAAGAAGACCCAGAGCTGGTCAGAAGCAGGGAGGGAAATTGGTAATAGCCAGCCTTGATGTGTCTCCACTCAGACTGGGAAACTGGTCCATGGCTCTAGCCGTGATCTTTTGAGAGGCATTTGTTGTTTCAGAAATAGTGTGGACTTCGGAGGACCAGGGCAGCTCTTAAGGGGCCGGGGTTCTGGCGTTGCTGCTATTGTAGTCTTAAACTCTGTGTCCAAATGTCAGCACCCTACTGTTTGGTGACTATACTAAGAACTGTGCACCATTAGATACACCCTGTAAATGATGGCTTGTCACTCTTTAACTGTGTCTTCATGTCTACTTTTATGTAGGCAAGTCACAGGGCCCCACATCGACTGTTTCTGCATTTTAACTTGTCCTCAAATGACAAGTCACTGGTGAGCCTGAGTTGCACTGCCTGTAACTTCTAATCACATTTCAGCCTTCATGCTATGATGGTGCTTTTTTTTCTTCAAAGTAGGTTGCTTTCAAGTGTCTTAATGAAACCATTTGCTGTAAAATTTCTTCTGAAGATAAAATGGATACTGCCTCACTGCCTAATGTCTTAATAATGTGCTTAGTTTTTTCCTTCTATATGAATGTATATTGCCTCATTAGGGCAGGAAGTGTGTGTGATTATGGATGTGTTTTCCTGTATTGCATTCAGTGAAGAACTCTACAGTTCCCTAGGATTTTCTTCCACTATCAGGATGTTTGTACAGCAAAAATATTCCTGTGGGCAGGTGAGTTCTTCCTGAAATGCAGGAATTCAGCCTCCCAAGGTATTGTCTTTATGGAACTCCTCTAATGGTAATATGAAGAATGATGGGCTCTGGAAGAGCTCTCTACCTTGGGAGAGTGGGGTGGATTTGTGCTTTTCTCACCCTAAGCTTTAGGAAGAAACTTTGTGAAACACATTTGCGAGCTTTTTTGAAAGACTGGTGTCTGTGTGTGTGCGTGTTTGTGTCCATTTTGCATCATATTCAAGTGTTTCCAAATGGATGCAATTATGAATCAAAATAAATGATTAGAAATGATCTCTGGAGTGGCCTGTTGATTTATGCCAACACACCCAGCCAGGTCAAGTAATCAAAAGTTGCCATTATCTCAAGGCTATTTAGCTGTAAGCTGGATTTGGGAATAAGGGAGCAACAGGCTAAGGAGAGACTAGGAAGCAAATGTTCTTCTAGGTCTACAAAAGTTGACCCTAGAGATTGTTGTTGGGATGAAACGGAGACCTGTTGGCAGTTCTCAACACCCTGAAGACTTGGGATATTCCCCTGCAGTGAGGATTTGAACTGGGATCTTGCATCCCATAAACAACCCATTGTCAGTATCTGATTAGGTTCCTAGCCTTAAAATGTCTGGTTTCTTGCTTTCCCTCTATGCCTGCCTACACAATGCATGGAGAACCCCAAAAGGAAGCATCTCTTGCTTTAAACCCTTTTGTAAGCCATGTTTGGAAATGACATAGATATTCTCTGTGCAGATAATGGGAAGAGATACAGCCTTTGATTCTGTTGGTGTCTTGGGACATCTGCTGAAAGACAAGATGCCTTTTAATGAGTAGAATCACAGGTGTGTCTTACTGTTCCCAAAGCTCCATTTTGATTTGCCTGGGTGGCACTTCTGTCTGCTGTTCAGCTGTTTCTCTTTAGAGATTACTTTGCCCTCGCTGACAAGGACCTTTCACTAGCAGTGAACGAGGTCTGTAGTCAGGTGAGAGCGCTGTATGCAAAAGGGTGTCAGACTTTGACACCCCAGCAGCCACCAGCTTCATGAACTCCAGTGCTGATGATGGGGACATGTGAGACTATTGTGTCTCCCCAGCTTCTGCCCGACACCTTGTGGCTTGTCATGTTGTTCCTGCGCAGCAGGCGTGTGTCTGGAGTGGCAGCTCCTGTGCTGGTCAAGGGGAAGCTGTGCTACTGTGGTTGGTGTCTGTAACGTACAGGAGATCTGCAAAGATGTGAGCTGTGGATCAGACTGCAGGGGTTCATGGATGCTTCCCTGGCTAACTACTGTCCCCAGCTACAGTCTTGTTTGCCAGTGGGGAGCAGAGGAAATTGTTTTATACTTCAGGCACTGTTTTAAGTCCCATTTCATCTGGGCCTGGGTGACTTTGAAGAGACTGGTGAACAGGTTTACTGAGAAAAAGGTATTTCTGTGGTCAAGGTTTTTGGGAAAGCATGTAAGAACTTTGGAGGGCAGGCATAGGCAGGGGATGAAGTTGGGGAGAAGGAGAGTTTGCAGTCACTTCAAGGTTCTACGTTTGCTGTTGTACCAAAGTGAAAATCCCACACACAGGAGAAGGAAAGTCTGGCTGTGTAGCCACCTCCCTCTCTTGCTAAGAAAAGTAAGGAGCTGACAAGCAGGAGTGTGCCTGAGCTGTGAGTGTGGGCTGATGACCAGCATTACGGCATTGGCATCTGCATCTAAGCAAGTGCTGGAGCAGGAGGGGTGCTCTGGCACAGCTGCAGGCTAAAGCTGTTTCCTGGGGTCAACCTTCTGCTGAGAAATGTTTTCTAGAGCTTTAGTTTGCAAAACACTAACATCATGACAGGGATTTTAGGGGTGTCCTGTGCAGTCTCACAGTGCACTGAGTTGCTATTGGGCCCAGCCTTGCTTCTGCCAAGGAGGTATATGAGTTGTTTGAGCCAGGTGTGGAGTGAATGGGGAAGTTGAGGTGCTTCTCATCTCCCATTTGATTCAGACCACATTCAGTATGAATGAGCCTGGTACCTGAACATTATCCCTATCTCTCAGCTGGGTCCAGGTGAAGCTTCAGCTCTGTGCTAGCATTGAATTAGCAGTAGGTGACAGCAAAGGGGTGTCAAACCACAGCACCTTCTGGATCTCTCTTTTTGGCTTCTTGATGCTGGAACCAGGATCTCTCTTACCAGGATAATCTCTTTCAAAGCTACTAAGAATAGAAGAAAACAGTAGAAGGTGAAAGTATTTGAGACAAAGAGCAAGCATTGACTATACTGAAGTTCTTTGGGGGATTTATGTTCAATATAAGCAGCATTATTTTCATGGATGGTGAGTGGGAGCTGTGGGCCTTGAGGACAAAATGTGCAAGTGTGGCATTGCTGGGGAAAGAATCTGCAGTTCAGTGAACTGGATGCACTCTGAAGTAGCCAGTGGTTTGGGGCACTCTTTTAGCTTGGAGACATGCAGACTGAACACCTGCTCAGCCTGTTGCTCTTGTTAAGACCAGGTTGCATATGGGCTCAACCACTCTAGTGCTTCATATTCCTCCAACTCCTCTTACAGCTGCAGTGTCCTGTCTCTGGCTGGCTGTAATGCTACCTTCTCTCTAGCTGAGAAATGATGTGTCCTTGCTTTTTACCCTCTGGGTCACTATCTTCCTTATGCCATGATGGAGGGTGTGCTGGAGACTTTCCTTGTTGTGCTCATTGCCAAGCCCCTGCAGGGAGGAAGTCTGCTTAGGAAAAGGCCACCAGTAACATGGGAGCCCAAGAACTGATTCAGAGCGTGTTCCAGGAGCTCATTAGACACTACCTGGGAGAGGCTTCCAAGGGGAGAATGTGTGCTAGGAGAAAGTGGATTGCTGCTGTGCTGCTGTTAGCACCAAGTGTGGCTGCTGGCCACGCTGGGGTATTATTTTGGCCGCTCAGCCCTCAGCATTGCTTCTCCCTGCCTCTGCAAAAGACACTACCCTTCTGCAGCCCCTGTACCTCCCCACAAGTTATTCAGCCCTCTCTCAGCTTGTCACTTCCTCTCACAATCTGCCTTCTAATGCAGCCAGATGGTCTGTACTCGCCCACACTCCACGTGGGCACCTTCAGCTCCCTGCACTTGGATAATGCGCTCATCTGACCTGCTGGTGGTCGGGTCTGTCATCGATCGGCCTTTGGGAGATGGGAAATGTTCCTGTGTTGTAGAGGATGGCTGTGGGAAGTAACCCTGGGGTGACGGTTTTCAGGCCTGCACTGAGTCTGCTCGGCAGCCTGGCCTGTGTGGGCAGGGAGGCTCTCTGACCACATTCCTGTGAGCTCTCTGCATGGCCAAATTCCCAGTGCTAAAGCTCTAGAGCCTCCTGTTGTGCTTGGGCACCTGACCTGGCCTGTACAACTTCATCTGCAATGCTTAGTGCTGGTCTTGGTCTCTGATGCTGGATTTCTGACCAGTGCCATTTAGTCTGCTTCTGACACAATTTGCATCAACAGCTTAGTTGTGTTCACTTCAGATTTGAGTTTATTGGAAACTTTCAGTCATATACAAGTTTAAAAAAAAAAAACCTGATAAAATGGGTAACAGTGAAACTGTCGTCTTCCTGGCATCACCCAAGTGCTCCCTGTACTGCCAAATGCTTTTGGAGAGAACTTTGCCTGTCGTGTTGTGAGGGGGAAGTGATTCCAGATTCCTGCCTTATGCTGTTGCTAAGACAAGACATACTGTACCTTAAAGGCATTACCCTATCTGCACTGTGCTGCAGATTAAGGTTAAACAGTGATAAGAAACTTTCATTTTAATCAACTTTAGCCTCTGTAAAAATACAGTCTGCCTCTTTCTGGATTTTTTTAGGTGCTGGATCAAGTGAAATGGTCCAGACAGACTTGCACAATACATTGTCAAATACTACAGTTAAATAGCTTGGAAATTGTTTAAATGATGAGATAGAGGCTCATAAACTCAGAACCACTGCTTGCCACCAAAATTAAAGCACTGTGCTTGTGAGCTGGCCAGTGCTGCAAACTAGGCAGTCCCTTGAAAAAGAACTAAGATTTTAGGTTGCCCATATGTGATCCTGTGATCTATACTGTTAGTAAATATGATTTGCATTAATTGCTGTTCTTCTCCTCCCTTCCACACTTTCTGTCATTGACAGCTAGGAACTGTTCTCTGGGTGGCTAAGTCTGCAGTGGTGGTTAGGGGTCAGCTGACTGTCAGGTCCGTTAGCTGTCTCTGATCAAGGAGAGTCACCCTACTGAGTATTGGCAACAGAAAAGCACCAGGTTACCGCTTAAGGAAAAACAGGTACAGTTCAGTTCTGTGCTTCCTGTGGTGGAGGAGGATTTCTGTCAGTGTTGCAGCTCTGTGTGGAAATGGTTTTGGCCTGAAACATACACTATGCCAGGCTTTGGTTATCTAAGCCTCCCTGCCATCAGCCAAGAAGTCCCTACAGAGACATCACTCAAGGAGGATCTTGTGGGGATTAACCCCCTGAAATGCAAAGTGAAACTATCAGATAAGTTTCTGTATATGCTTAGTTTATGACAGCAGTGACCCCAGGGAGTTTTCCTTTTTGCTGTAAGACCTTTTGTACCGGACAGGACTTCCCTTTGGACTTGTTTCAGTCAGTATGAAGAGGGCACAGAACAGAATCACTCTTTTTGTCCCTTTTCCCAGTCTTCTTTGACTCTCTTCTGTCATGTCTGGAAGTCAGGGAGAATTTCGGCTACTCTCCTCCGTAGCTGGTTTCTCCTTTCCTCCCTCTCTCTTTCCATTTTCATCAGTAATGGGTACTGCCTCCATGCCTTCAATGCATTCAGCATGAGTCTCCTTGAAGAAATTGGGGACACAAAGAACAAAGTGACAACACGCAGATGTGTACCTAACATAACAGGTAATCTAAATATGACTTCTGTTTGAGGGGTGAGCTCCCCTAAAATAGATATGGGATGTGGCCTTTCTGCAGCTCATCTGGGCTGACATGTTAAACAACTGCATGCAGACCAACTCATTAATATGTCAGTCATGCCAGGGAAAAATAGCACATTGCCCTTCTCTGTTCCTCTCTCCCAAGAAGTTTGCTCTTCCTTCTGACAGTATTTATTAGCTGGTATTTGTTTAGCACTCTGAAGATGAAAGATGTTTCTTGAAGAATAAACAGGGTCATTGAAAGCAGTTTCTTAAGGAAAACATGCAGGCTCATTTGGTCCAGACTACTTGGGAGCGCAGGCAGCTGGGCTCCAATTCTTACCCGATTTTAATCACCCCAACCAAATGTGCCTTGCCCTCGGTTCCCATACGGGCAACAGGGAGCAACCGTCCTGTCTGAAGAATAGTTTGCCATGTCGAGGTCTGAGTTGCCTTTTGCCAGTCAGTGGGGAAAGAGGTAAGAGAATGACAGGTGATTATGCTCCAAATATGAGGTCATATGTAGAATGAATTAAGTCTCTTCTTGAATCGGAATTTTCCCTAGCTTCTGCAGTTTGCTGGCTTGTTGGGTTAAATTGTGCACTGTTCTGATCTTACTGACATGTCAAGCTAGAACAGGTTTGCTCTACCCCATAACAGGTGCATTTAATTTAATTCTTCCTCCAAGGTGCTGCAGATCCTGTTTGGGCTATTCACAGGCACAGCCTATCCGTGACTGCATGCAGCTGATGTGTTCTCATGGTGACGCAGGCGAATGTGCTTCTGGTTTCTCCTGAGCTTTGACAATATTTTTTTCTTCCTGTTAAAATGCACAGCTGATGCAGTTACGGGACAATGACTGAACTGGGTGTCCAGCTCCAGTCACGATCAGTAGTACTGCCTGCTGTAGTTCTTGATGCCAGGTCAGGCTGATGATGGCATAAGCTGAAAGATTTCTTAAGTAGGGTTTCTAGTTGATGAACTTTGGATTTGTGAACTAAATCATCTACTGTGGACAAAACAACACACTCTAATTCCTGCACAATCATTTAGCTTGCTATAATTGTACTTAAAGATTTTCCTAAGGCAGCTTTTAGCAGAAGCTGCATGGCCAGATCCACTAATCAGCTTAGAAAGTTTCAGCTACTTAGCTGCTTTCACTGTATTCTCTTTCAGCAGCTTTAAAAGTCCTGTGAAGGGTAACACTAAACTTCCTTTTCCAGTCTGTTTGGAAAATTCTTACCATAAACCTCTAATGATGTTGTCTGTGCATATTACAGAAGCAAAATACCAGCAGTAAAGAACCCGTATCACAAATTTTTGGTGAGCAGCAGATAACTGACCTGTCAAAAGTAGTCTCTAAAATAATCTATAGGGTATATTGAACTGAAGTAAAAAGAGCTGCTGGCAAGGGCAGGCACTTACTTGTTACTGTGTTCAGTAGCGATCTTCAGCTTCTCCCATAAGGAACTTTTTTCTTCCGTGACTGTATCAAACCATGCCCAGAAGTACTTCTTTGTGAGGCAGGCTGCATGGAAGGTACTGACTTTCTCCTCCAGAGTGGAGAGATAATCCTTGTACTAGGGAAGGAGGGAGAAAGCAGTCAGAATCGCTTCTTTCTCCCAAACCCCAGCCTAATAAGTAGCAGCAGAGCAGTGCTGAGACTGTGGCTGGTAAGGGCAATGGGGACAGGAGTGGAGGAAAATCAGCAGAGAGCAGGGTGAGAGAGCACTAAGGTGGAGGAGCAGTATGGAGGAGAGTTTTCTTGGTGGAGGAGAATGATGGAGAGTGAACAGCTAAAAGGCAGCCTCTGAAGAAGGGAGTGATGTTGCTGGAATGGGAACAGTGTAACTCTGCAGAGGTTGGGCTGCAGGTGTGTGAAGTGGCACTGTGGTGAGAGGACAGCACAGCAGCTGTAATGTTTGTCCACTGTGGTGCAGGCAAACCTTCAACCAGTTCCTGAAGCTCTCTCTCAGCAAGATGTGAGAATAGAAGTCCTCAGCCCACGACAACTTCTCTGTGAGTCTCGCCTGGGTGTTCTGGAACCAAGTCATCAGGCATTTTCTCTGCAGGCCCAAGCTGTGGTGCTTTTGTGCCACCTGAGTAAGGACAGCAGAGACAGCAGCTAGTTACTTGGACTAGTGACTACATAAACATAAAGCTACAGAAAACTGGGTATGCTCTATTTTTGGGGCCACCAAAATGCAGGTGTCTGATAGCTGGAATAACTTAACAGAATAGGTTTCCACAAAGAGAGGTAAGCATCAGGAATAAGACCAGTCTATCAGGCCACTGCTGTGTTACTTACAGAGAATATTGGTTAGAATTAGATGCTCAATTTAATGTATTCTGAATGGAGCAGAGGTATTTAGTCCAACACCATCCATAATGCTGACCAGCAGGGTGGACATACAGAGCAGCTGTCATCCCTCTACATCTTCCCAGCTGGAGGCCTACATGCATTTGCTTGTGTACTTTAAGTAGCTGCAGTTCCAGTGACTTAAATGGAAACTTGCCAACTTAAGTCTGGCTCTGGCTTCAGGATAGGGTTGAGTATTACCAGTGCACCCCAATAAAGCATACAGTTCAGTCATGTTCAGAAATGTTTCACTAGCAATATTTACATGCCAAATTCTCAGAAGCTACCGCTTGCTGTTCTGCACTGAAGATATGGCCAGGCTAGAACAGACTGCTGGATTATCACCTGTGGTATCCTAGTCTAGCAGTGGCCAACACCACATTTGCACCAGCAGCAATTTCAGAGAGAGGAAAAGCCCTAGTGATGGGTTACTTACTAAAACTACAGTGGCTTGGTGGTGTCCTACTGATTAGCTTTGCTATGGACAAGAGAACTGATAGGCTCATATCATGTAACTCCCAATTTTATTTTATTTTCGGGCTGTATCATACTAAACTAACTCCCACTGTTATTGGCATCAAATCATGTGGCAGTTAGTAGTGTAGGCAAGTGGAGGCTAACAAAAGATGACTTGTCATTAGATTAAAATTGGTTTCTTTCTCTGTCCTTTTGGTTCCTATTCAAACAGCTATAAATAAGGATGCCACCCTTGTGGGTTTTTGATGACCTTTCATGATTATTGTCAAATGAGCTGATTTCAAGGACTAATATAAGGCAGAGAGAATTTTTGCTTTCCCCATATCTACCTGGCTTAAGAGCCTATTAAGTTTTTTGCTAAGTGCTGCATCCATTCTTTTTCCCTTCCTCCCATGGCACCAGTCCTTTCCTTTATCCTCATCACTTACCACCAGGTTCTGTCTGGCTTGCTCCCTCAGCTTTTTCCATGGTGCTATTCCCAGCTTTCTGAGCAGGACCTTCTCATAGTGATCTCTGGCCACCTTCTGGAGCTGCCGCTCTTTCTCCAGCCTCCTCTGCTTCTCCAGCTCTTTCTACAATAAAAAGAACAGTGGTTTTAATATGATCTGGATGAAGATGATGTTAAGCAATGACAATAGGTTGTCATATTGAAGCTGAAGGTCCTGACCTGACAGGAAATAAGGATCTACATCATCTTTAACAGGGCAGACCAGACATGACCGCATGTACTAGAACCTGTGGTAGGAAGTGGAGCAAACTGTCTTGAAAATTCTAATGAAAGGTGATGGTATTTCTGGACGTTTCCTTGGGCTATGTATCAGCATGGGTCCTTCCCTCAGCACTACATTTTGGTGTTACTGTAGCAGATGTATGTTCTGTGGCTAACAGCAGTGCTGATGTGGCAGGAACCTCCTTTTGAAGGGCCTTCATCAGTGTGGGGAGGGGGGCTTCTGTGTTTACAAAACCAGATTGAAAACAAGCTTAAAAATTATTCTGAGTTTATGCATGGACCCTACCACTTTAATCTAGCCTAAACAGTAGGAGAAGGATGTGGGTTTTATATAACTGTACAATACTCCATTTGACTGAGACTCAGAGATGAAGGTCAAATGTTATAAAAGACTCCATCAAAGTAGAACAGTCATTGTAGGTGAAACTCTCGTAGGATTTCAAATGTGCTATTCAGGTTATTAGGACAGCTCATTTCCAAGTAACAATATGAAGCTGGGCTATTCCTAGGCTAGCTCCAAGGAGAGGATGCTTCTATTCTTCAGGTGGAAAGTGCCCTTGATATCTGTCAGGCTTGTTTACTTTTAAATCTTGTGTTTGTGACTGGTATCATTGTGTATGCTGGAGGGAGATATCAGTGGAAGGAACAGCCTGAAAGTAGGCTGAACATGTTGCCACTGGGAAGGCTTATGTGGCTATACCTCAGCAGTGAACATCCACCAGCTGGAACCTCTAGAGACAGAGACAGTCTGTACTTCATAGTATGTTTGGTCCACAGCATTTCCCCTAACACTACCAAAAAGAGGGAAGGTGGTGAGTCTATATAGTGGGTGCTGTGGAACTCTGCTCTACTAGTGAAGACCTTCAGTTCACATTACTCTGGCTGATGACTTAGTGCTAGTGGGTAATGGCTCTTCACCCTATCCCTGCTAAAGGAGGGGGGAAAACAGGTGAAGTGTTTAGGCACCAGCTTCTGCTGCCTCCTCTCTTCTTGTCGTTTTTCTTTCTGAGCTTCCTTTTCCTCTGCTTCCTTCCTCTGTTGTGCTTCCTCTTCAGCCTTCAGCTGGGCCTTGAAATGGAGAAAACAGAGGAAGGTAAAATTTAATTTGCTGCATGTCAGCTTTTCAGAGAACACAGAGCTCTAAGCTTTTTTCTAGTATTGATGAGCATCTGAAACTGCAGAAGGAAGCAGACTTTGTCCAGCACAGATCATGTCTAGTATGTGACACTGAACTGTGAAAGGGAGAGGAAGAAGGGACTGTTCTTTCTGCTATCTATGTATTTCTACTACCTATATATATTTTTTCTTTGCCCAAAGATATAATATTTGCCCACTCTTCCCCTAAAAAATTTAAACCATATTCTATGTTATATATTGATACCTTGATTGCCTAAGTCCGTTCTGAATCCCTGGGATCTGCTCTATAGCTTTACTGCTACATGCAAAGCAGCATTACAGGTAGCCAAACATTTTTTTTCTCCAAATTGTGAAGATGAAAGAAGTTTTCCTTACTGGTCATACTAGGCACAATGCCCTCTGAATGTTTATCTACACACCTCTTACAAACCCCTCTGCTTTCATTTCATGAAACTTTTGCTCTTGATGTCAAAGGCCTAAAAACCACACCAATCATAATATATGATTGCTCTGACTGTGCTTCCTGACCTCTATGACCATGGCAACTGCAGCTGAGGAAACGGAACTTGATGCTTGTCTGTCCACTCTGTGGTTAAAGTGTTCTCTAAGGCTTATTCCAGCTTCCTGCAGAAGTGCATGCATCTCTTTTGCTCAGAGAAGAAAAAGTTCTGAGCTTTCTAATCTTAATGCAACTTATAACAATGTTTTCAGTAACAACTTAATGCCCTGAAGCTGAGAAGGCTCCTCAGTTGGATGTGTATCACAGAATTTGTGTTAACTATGCAAATATTGTCAATATCCTCCTTCTTCAGCAGAAAGATACAGGATTTTTACTAGCTGAGACTGCACATCCTCAAGCTGCCAGGTCCTGTCAAGTGGATCTCGGCATGCACTTCCACCATTCCTGTGCCATTCAAGTTACAGTCACGGGGTAATGGAGGCTGCTTCTAGAATTGCAAGTGCATCAACACGAAGTGCCTGTCTGTGACACGGCAGAGCTAGTGCTGTCGCCGTATACAAACGCGTCTTTTGATGGGTGCTGGACAACAGCTTTCTCACAAGCTATAAATAAAACTTCTGGTTTAGATAAAGGATCTTTTCTTGGTCCCTGGCTCTGGGGTTAAAACTGCTGCCTTTTTTTTTTTTTGTCACTGGAATAGTGTGAAAGAGACTTTATTTCATTTTCTACTTCCCCTACCATTTTTTCCTCTTCTCTTTGTTGTTTGGCTTCTTCTAGTTTCCTCCTCCGTTCTGCCCGCTGAGTTGCTCTCTCCTCCATAGCTACGGAAACACAGGACATAAGGCTTAGGGCAAATGGAAGAAGCTTGATGAACAAGGATGGCCACTTCACTCTACTGCAAGGCCCTCATTGACCTGGTAATGCCAGCACAAAGGCATTTGCTTTCTGCTGCCTCTTATGGCCAGCAGTGTCATAACAGGGAACCCATAAACATTGATGAGATGATTCAGGACTACCCCAATTAGATTCATTCCACCTTCCTTGGTTGACAGTCACAGCCATGAGACTCAGTTATGAAAGGAGCTGTGTTCAGAGGTTTTATCCCTCTCTTCCCTGGTTGAATGCTGAGGCTCAGAGTACCTGATTTAGCATCAATTGCTATGGGGTCTCTAGTAAGCTTCAATTCCTTATTTAAAGAGCAACTGAATGATGGAAAGTATCCCTGCCACAGCGACACACAGGTGCGTCATCCTGCTAGTGACAAACTACTGCTTAATCCTTCCTTTAGGAGATAAATTGCAATGCAGTACTCTTGCTTGGCTGTCAGTGAAGGTGTTGCAGTGCTGACATGACCACACAGAACATGCAGCAGAGTTGAGAACCTGTGTTCACTCCTTCTGAAGTCACAAATGAAGCACAAGCTGGAGCAATCGGTGACTAAGGAACATTAAAGTGTTTTGACCTCAGTAGGTTTCCTCATATTCTTTTCTCATCTGAGCTGTCCCAGGATTATCTACCAAGGGAAAATCATCCAGGGATAGCTTATTTACTGGTTTTTTTGGGGGGGGATCTTCAGACAAAATCACTTGAGTGCCCTGAAAATACACTTACTGTCTCAGAAGTGTACAGAGTTCAGGCAAATCAGAGTGAGTGATGGCTTGGACTAGGTAGCATTGGAGCTGAACACAATCAGTTAATGAAAGGCATCTATTAATGCCCAGCTATCATGGTCAAAAAGCTGTGGTGATCCCAAAAGTGTTAAAATACCACAATGACCTTATTCCAGACAACCCTTCATGCAGACTATGACCACACCCCAGTCAATTTCCATATCCATATGGAAGAACATGATCTAGGGATATAACAGAGCCTGATCTTCATTTACTGTGAAAAAGGCTTTGCTGCATGTTTAACATGTATATGCTGTTCCAGTGTGGCCAGAGAAGGGGAGGTCTTCAGAGAAGGCAGGGATCCGGAGCTCCTTCCCCAGCCTAACTACTGTTCTCTAACAAACCCTTAAGTATTAGGCACTTAATTCCCTTTGAAATCTCAACACCACTCTTAATGTTGGGTGAAGATGACTGGTCAGTTGAAGTGTTACTTAAATGTGCAATAAAGGGAATAAAACTGACAGAAAAAAAAAAAACCAACTTGAAGAGCTTCTCTCTCTGAGTCTCATCACACCAGAAACAATCACAAGTATGAGGAGGAACTGCTCTCACACTGTACTAAGCCTGGACTTGAGGGGCTTGCAGTGGCCCAGGTTCTACAGGCCTGGGCATGAAAACAGCGTACCCTTTTGCAGCGCTGGTCAGGCTGGGAAAGAGGGTGCTGCATTTTACTTGCATACTGTCATCAACCAGCAAAGCTGTGGTGAAGAAAGTTTCCAGACAAGCTGCTGAGAAAAGTAGTCTGGAATAGTCTTTGCTATCTAGAACAATACCTTTCACTATGGGATGAGCTGAGGTCAGCTGGCTGGAGGGCCTCCTGCCTTGCATCACTGCCCTTGTGTTTTCTGGCCCATGAGAAACAGGTGGACTATGAAAGGAAAGAGTAAAGAAATACATCAATGAATGTGGTCAAATGCTGTCTCACACCTACCACCTATGGTTGAGAAACAGTCCTTGTAGTTTCTAGTCTCCATTGTGCTGCATTTTCATTCTGAATCCTTGATACACCTTTCTTCCACTCGAAAGGGGATTAATGATGCATCCTTGTATGCTCTAAAAGACTAAGGGTGACACTCTTTTTTTCCTAACTAAATAAATCCCTGCTGCTACTATGTGTGACACTCTAATGTTGCTGTTTCTAAGCGGATCCTTTAAGGATCACATGGTGTTGAGCCATTGCAAAAAGGGAGAAGGATGGAGAACTGTGGCCAGCCTGATGATACTACTCTTGAAGCCTAGTTACAGGTGAGAGCAAGAGCAGGATAGCACTGGCATGACTGAAGCATGCTTGGCAAACTCTGGCTCGGTGTAAGTAGGAATGAGACATGCTGACTAACCGAGCTTGCTTTATCAAAGGCATATACCTCAAATGGGTTGTAGTCTTGTATCTGGATTGGTTTTCCCTCTTTGTTTTTTCCTCCTTGGTTTGTGAAGTAGAGTTGTTAAGTGGCTGGGTTATAGCTGTGGCTTGGGCTGCCTCTTCTTTAGTTTTGCTCAGCCTTTGATTTTCCTGCAGTTCAAGGATCAGCTTTTGCTGTTTCTGAAGCTGCTGCCTCTGCTCCTCAATCAGACGTTGCTGGAAGGCATGACGGTGCTCAAAACAGCTACCATAAGCTGTCTTTCGACCAGGTGCCTGAAGCTGCTGGGGGAGAGTGGCTGTTTGATTCCTGCAAACAGCCTGGTCCTGGGCACTTGGGGCTGCATGTTTTGGGCTAATCTCCCAGGCAAATTTGGATTTTCTGTAGAAATGAGGTGTGTGAGCAGCATCCCACCAAGAGTGGTCTCCATTCTGGTCAGGCTCTTTCCACGTGAGGCAAGTTTCAGTTGGCTAGGGGAAAAAAAAAAGAAGAAAATTTGGCATTGATTAAAACCACTCACTCTTTAGCCCTCCCTACCTAGTGTTTCTTTGATGCAAATCTAGTGAGATGCCTGAGAAGTAGGGTGTAATCTCAGCTATGCAGTCTTCACCCTATTCCTAGACAGGGTGGGGGGGCCAGTTATGCACAAAATGGGAGGCTGAGAGAAAGAACTGTTAGGGAGCTGAGTGCCATTTCATTGGGAAGAGGATCAAACAAGTGCACTGTCAGGAATCTATCCTGACTATTTTGTTAGGGAGCATAGCTCAGAACAGCTCATTTCTCAGGGGCTGGGTTAGCTCATCTCTGAGGTGAGAATGCTCCCTTTTGGACTGTGTTATTCTCTTTATGGAGAATAAAGGAAAAAACAGTTTTTGAAGTGATCTACACCGGTGATCTATGGGACCATCTCTTTTCAGATGGAAGAGAAATCTGCAAAGTGTTGCTTCCTCATGCCTCTTCTCCAGCTTTGATAAACAGTACCACAAAACTGGTGCACAGTGGGGAATGAGGCTGTGCCTTTTCTGAAGAGTCCGGTCTTTCTCTGAAGAGGCATCAGTTGCAAGATCTGCTTTCTCACTCCTAGGTCAAACCCCAAATTCAGTCCCCTCCTTCCAGCACAAATTTTACTAGTGTATCAGAAGGAAAACACAGGCCAAGGAGGATGATATAAACACTGTAGGAAATCAACTTTTGCCGACACAAGCAAACAAAGCTTGACTTGTGTGTATGAGTTCTCATGCTGAGATTGGAATACTGCTGTGGTACAGGTTTTATAGACAAAAAGGAAGGGCAGACTCTGACCTGACCAATGACAATTTAAGGAAGCAATCTCTGATTCTCTCTCCTACCTCCTTGTTATGTGCATTATCCTGGAACAGCCAGTTACAACATTTTTCCCTTGTGTTTTAAAAGCCAGAGCGCTGCACTGGCGTGACAGAATCTCTTGTTATGCAGTCAAGCATTATTCTTTAAGTCTAAGCAGGCATCAAAGATGTATCTAATCCCTCAGCAACAGTGATCTGGGGGTGGGATGCTCACCATGACTCTCAGTATATGAAGGGTTGCTCTCTGTCAGCATGAGATATTATTTTTAAAAACCATCCATTGTACTTCACATTTGCCTCTGATTTTTAAAGACTTCTCTCCTGAACAGTGGCAGGCAGGTATTTGGGAGTCACCCTGGGACAAAGCCTCCCTTTGGGACAACACGCTCTGTTTCAGATTGCACAAAGTACTTCGTAAGAGCACCGAGATGCCAACCGGCAAAGCTACATGGGAAGGATTTACCTTGTCTTGCTGCAAACCTTGGTGATGGTTTAATTCTGCAGTCCAAGGCTTGTTAACCTCCAGTGGCCTGTCCAGACCACCCCTCCCCAGTGATACTGCCTCCAGCAGCTGTCCCATCTTTCTCTTTGTCTCCTCTCTCTTGATCTGCAGCACTTGCTTTTCTGTCTCTGCTTGGCTCCAGCGCTGCCACGCCAGAAAGCAGCAGCGCAAAAGCCGTCGCTGGTTATGCTGTGCAGACAGTTGTGTTTTCCTGAATGAGAAAGCACTCGAGGTATGATATGTGTACAGCTTCTGGCCAGGCCTGCCTGAAACAACTGCACCAAGTACAGCAGTCTGGGCCATGGCATGAGTTCCCACAACTTCCTGAGCTTTTTTGTTGCTTATCCCTGAAGAGCTTCTCCCAGGAGGAGTGGGAGGGCAGAAAGGATGCCCAGTATTTTGAAGTAAGTTTCCCTAGTTCACATGTTGTGATCTCCCGTGTCATCCTTGGGCTGTACAATAGGTGCAAAACAGGTATCCTGTTGCCTTGCTAGCTGCATAGGGGGAAGCAGCAAGTGCCTCACCACACAGCCTGCCAGACACCTGCATGAGCAAGATTTTTCTCTGGCCGATAGGGAATTCATCCAACAGCCTCCTTAAAGAAAGGCACTGGCCAAAATGATGTCTGCTGTGCTACTCCTGACACAGGAAGTAAGTATGTTAATCAGGAGTAAATGTGGTACCTCATATTTTCTGGGGTCCAGAGCAAGTCAGGGTGAGATTTCCAAGAAAGATACCAACAGAGTGAGAGAGACATGGGCTTGCTGGAAAGTGCTAAAGTTCTTGTTTATCTCTGTCCTCCTTTTCATCTATGCCACAATGCCTCTGGCAGACTGCAGGCAATGTAGCTATTTTCTTAAAAAGCTACTGTTTTCTTCCTGCTGGCTAAGTGGCAAGCCCCTTTTACAGCCCCTGATCACTGCACTGCCCAAGTACTGCTGCAGAAGGAGGAGTTCCACAGTGTAGGGTCACTACCTGTTTTGATCTTGGAGATGAACTTCTAATTGCTGCATCTCCTGCTCTACTTTCTGGGCCCAAGTATAGTTTCTCCAGGCTCGCAAGGCTTTCAGTTGGCATTTCCAGTCAGCAAGGGCTCTGGCTTTTCCCATTTTAACTCTGTGCTCCAGAATGACTTTCAGCCAAGCAGAGAAATGTCGTTGCATGCACTGCATGGGAGAGTTTCAGAAAACCAGTGAGAAAAGATTCAGCCTGTCACACAAATGCTGATCCTCTCCACCCTTCCCCCTTATCTGACTTTCCTGGTTGAGATGATTTTTAGAATCCCCACTTTAAACAATTAGCTTAAGGGTAGAAAAAATAATGCAAAGCACCTGCAGGTATTCTACAAAAAGTAGAAAGATACTATTGTGGAGCCCTATACTTTTGAGTGAAATGTGCTTAGTTTACCAAGTGTAAAAGAAAAAAGTAGGTGATAAACAATTTCTAGAGACAAGCAGGAACAACATTTCATAATCTAGGAAAGATGCTCCAGGTAGTAACACTTCTGTGGAGAATAATTCACAAATATCTCTATGGGCCACTTGTTTTTTTTAAACTGAGACAAAAATCAAGACACTTCGTAGTGTGAATTTATGGCATGACCTAAGCTCACCCTTGTTTGGCAGGAAGTCAAACCTTTCCTCTGTTGTGTAATTAGATTCACTGCCTCTGGGAGTGATCTATGTTCTACAGAACAGCAATTTGCTATCTAATCTACCCCGTAATTCTAGCCCTGCCACTGCAGACACTGTTCATTTGGATCCTCCAAGTGGGTCAACACACAGGACTCAGCTGTACCCCTTTTGTCATAATGCCTTGTTATAAATGTGTTCCTCTCAGTCACTGAAATCTCCAAAAGGAGACTTACAAAAAGGACAGAATGTCAGTGCATTAGCTGTGTTTTCCTGCTTTAGGAAAATAATCCAAGTGTCACTATTGCTTAGCTCGGCTAAGCCATGGCTTCTCACACTATGACATTGTTTTGTGGTTTCATTCAGGCTTATCTTCCTATCTTAGATTGAGCTAGAGAGAGGTAGTGTACTGTTTAGCAGTAGGCAAGCCCAGATCCAGCAGATGGGCAGATGAAGTGAGCCAGTGGGAGAATCACCATAAAACCTATGGGATTCTTCTATTAAAAAGAAACGTAGCTAAGCAGACATTAATGATGACTGCTCTATTAATTAAAAACGTTATGTGGTGGATGCCATTCATACCTGTACTCAAGGAAATTTATTCCCTTTGCTGAGACTGCCCATATGAAATTATTCACTGCAAAAAGATCGCTCTTTAATGGCAAGTATTTGATACAACTAGGTGTTTAACCCAGAACTGGCCATGGTATCAGAATAATGAGGGTAAAAGAAGTTTGTTCCTGCTAGGAATTATTAAAGACTGTGTGTTTGCCTCAGAAGACCTGTAGCAGTATCACAGAATATCCTCCTGCACCCAGTGGGAGTGGATCCTTGAGGAATCTGTTACTGTGGGTGTGCTATTTCAACTCTTACAGACCCAGCTCAAAATTCATCCCAGGCCTCAATGCTGCTTCTTTCCTCTCCCTGCTCCTGCACCAGGGCCTGCAAGGCAATTGTTAAATATTTTCCCATACACACAATAAGGGCTTCTTGGGCCCTTTTGTGCTACTTCCCCCCCTTTTACCTCCTTCACACAAGGGAGAATAAATGTTATTCCACTGCCCCCTCTGTACATCAGCCTATTTCTCAATTGCAAAAGCCATGATGTTTGCATCTGTCCTGAAAGCCACATCTTTTCCAGAATTCTAAGGAAAACCTCCCACTGAGTTGCACCTGAGGCACAGGCACGTGGGATGGAGGCTCAGGGTTCCTTGCTCCTAGTTACAAGATACTTTTTTCCCTCCTCTTCTACTTCACTTACACAAAGAGAAGGGTTTGGAAGAAGTAAAAAATTCTGATAGCCAGGACTTTTTACTTCAGTTTTGCAAACTGTAGCTCAGAGTCTCGGATAAAGAAGGGTGATGCTCACTCTCTGCTTATTGGTGTGAATCCTGTGCAGCAGCTCCTGAGCCCTTCTCTCTTTCTCCTCTCCTTGCTCTTTCTTCAAAACAAAGGGTGGTGATGCATGAATAGATGCCTTCTGCACTGACAGCTTCTGACTTTTTTCTTCTCTCCTCCCCTCCCTGGAAAGTGAACAAAGATACAGATCTAACACAATGAGGAAAGTAATGTAGCACAGATTTCACTAATGCTTTTGGCCAATCCTCAGAGAATCACCTCTACAACTTAGAAAATTGCTGATTATTTAACTTGGCCTTCTTGGAAAACAGCCTCTGTCATGGTTTGGGGTCCCAGAGGTTCAACAGTCTGGAGCATTTCTAAAATATAACAGACAGAATAAAATCGTAAGATTTCAGTAAAGCACTTGCCTGAGATAATTTAGGATTTCAGGGCTGCCTAAGCAAATAAATGGTATCCCTACAAGTTATACTTCTGTGACAATTCAAGCTCAGCAGAAGCAATAATTATGTTTCTTTAGAATTCTCAGCCAGGAACGCTCTTTATTCTCTCGTAGGAGAGGAAGTATTGCAAGTGATAGACTATCAACTCAGACTATTTTTTTTCCCTTTTGTGTACTGGCTTTCATGCTGCATTAGGCACTAACAAGGCTGAATGTGGCCACAGAGCTGTGGGACAGAATGCACAGTGGTGCAAACACACTCTGTGCTTCAGTGTATGTACTGGTAATGGCTGCGGGGAGGCTAACAGTACCTTTAGCCCATCTTCCCACTAATGATAAAACTCTGCCATTGACATTGGTTACAAAGGAATAAAAGGTTTTAGGTGAGTTGGAGACAGGAATAGCAAATGTTTCCTTTGGGACCACCACTCTTACATTTAGCAAAAGGACCTGGTAATGGAAGTGTTCTTCATATGGCTCTTTCCATGCCCCCTCTCTCTCTTACGTTTTCCGTGCTTCTGCCATGGTGTGTCTCTTCTCAGCCATTTCCTTTCGCAGCTTCACCATTTCCCTCTGGATCTCCTCCTCCTCCTTCTTGGCCTTCAGGGCCTTCCTTCTGTCCTCCTCCTGTGCTTGAAGCCTGGCCTGAAAGAGTACTGACTTCTCCAGGGACTTTTCTTGTCTCTGAAGCTCTAATGCCTTCTGACGCCTCATTCGGTTTTCTTTCACCTGGGAAGGAGGAAATGAGCAAAACCCAAAGCAGATGCCAAAGGCTGAAGAATCTGAGGTTCATTGTACACTGACATGGTGGGTCACACTCCACCTTTCATATGAAACAAGTAACCCTGTCCATAGCTGGCACTGGTTGGACTCGTTCTGCTCTCAGACCAGCAAAAAACTCCATTCAAGAGAGTAAGGTTAAACCAGTATTACTTGATGGGAGCAAACTCAGAACTGACTGCCGTGACAGCTTTTCTTGTCATTCTTCAGGAAGGGGAAAAATCTGAGCAGATGTAGTAGAAGTTGACTGCACAAGCCACTGTGCATGGCTCTTGTACATGCAGAATCACAGTAACGTTTCAGCTAAATCATGGAAGTGTATCCTCAGGAATCATCCTCCAAGTCAGATTATTGGAGTCTGGGAGAGAATCCTGAGGAAGTATCACTGAGCATTTACTCTAATCCTATAATCCTCAATCTCATTCCTTTTAACTGTGCTGCCTTGTCTGCTCACCTGCTTGTGTCTGAGCTCCATGATTATTCGTGGATCTGCAAGTTTTTGTTTTTCCTTGATGTCTTCAAGTCTAAGCTGTTCTAGTATCCCACAGTTTACTACTTCACTCTGCAAAAGATGCTGTAGGTATTCTTGGACAGAAGAATTTTCCAGTTCATTTTCCAGATATCTGCACAAGTCTGAAATTAGGAATTCAGATTATCTAAGGCTAGTCTGAAATGAATAAACCCCTCTGTCTCAGATCACAAAGCCTAACGTAATTAAAGGGCTCACTTTCCCAGACTGTGAATGCGTTTCTGATGAAAGCGGACACACTGACTGCACTCCATTTATCCCCAAAGAGTCTTAATCAGTCTCCCATTGAACATGTGAAAGCAGTACCAACATTTCTTCCATTTTTTTTTACTGCCTTGCCTCTGAGCATCTCAAACGGGTGTATAAATTTGACAGGCCTTACAAATACCTCATACACAAAAGAAATAAATTTTTTCTTTTCCAAAGGGAGACACTGAATGTTTATGAGATGCATTTGTGCAGCCCTACAGTAAGCTGCTCTAAGAGCTGGGGGGAGAAAAATCATCACCTCTAATCTTGTTTCTACTGAGCCCACTATGCTAGCCTCAAAGCAACTTTCACCTCAGTCCGACAAGCCATGAAGCCTGGCTCCCTTCCCTGGCACATCCTGAGAAAGGAAACCAGGAACTGCTTTGTGCTCTCACCATCAAACTGCTCAGACTTCAGAGGGGCTGCAGAAGGCTTTTCCGGGAGGACAGAGTGAACTTCCTCTTCTCCATCACTCATCAGCTCCGATTGCAGTTTGGACTTCATCCAGTTACTAAGCAGCTCTTGGGCTACCGTAAGGAAAGAGACTGATGACCTCACTTGCTTAAAAAACACATTGGGTAAGTGTAAGGTAGCAAGAATCTGACTCTGGGATAGTTATATCACATGCTGGGAAGGCTGTCTAAAATGACTGAAAGCTGATCAGCAACAGAAAATGGAAAAAGGCTAATAGTTCTGTCCTCATCTTCTTGATCTATGAAAGAACAGGAAGAGAAGGTGGCAAACTTTTTCCCTGTCACGTCACAAATGAATTTTTCTCCCCCTCATTTTTCCTGCAAGATCCTGTGGACATTTAGATCTCTGGTGTGATTATTACAGCATTTATCAAGGAGATAGAATTCACATGACAGTAATTAATAACTTAGGATAGTTTTCATATGTTTTGCCACGGCACTTGCAGACACTGCAGATACTTTCCACGTGTACAGCCAAGGTTGTAATATGTTAAATACAAAAAGAACCACTGTTTGAACAGATGTACACGTGTACAGGTTAACTTTTTGCAAGTTCTACAGTTCCAGGAGCAACTGGTGAGTTTAGATTACAAATCTGTCAGGTGGCAAGCTTCACCAGGGACTACCTGTACTCAGAATTAACATTGCAACTACAGGAATGCACCCATGGTAGGTCTGGTACACCCCAGTGAGCTCAAATGCCTAATAAGCAGCTGGGTATAAAGATCTTCTGTAGACTTTATTTGAACCTCCACCCTTCTGTGGAAAGCCACAAAAATTCATTTTTAAGAGTTCCTACTCAAAACCAAGGACAGCTAACGTGGCTGCTGTCTCAACAAACCACCTGGCTTTGCCATACAGGTGGCCAAGCTGTTTCTGAAGTAGAATGCAGGGCTGTAAACTGCAAGCATCAGGAGCAGCCCCACAAGAAGCTGAGACATTGAGACATCCTTGCAGTGAGGATGAGCAAGGAGCAGGGATCTCAGCAGCAGTGTAGTGCAAGTGATCCCCTGTAAAGGCACACAGCCAACAGACAGGTGGAACCAGCTGCTGCAAATCTCTAGTTCTAACACAGAATGAAGATGCTTCCATTGAGTCCTGGTATTTCTGAGGCAATAAAGCCTTTTAAAAACTTCCTTAAAAAGGGGTGGGGTTTGTGGAGAAAACAGAAATCTAATGTTTATTGTCCTTCAAATTACTTTTGTTCTCCTCAATAACCTCTTGGGCCAGCTCAGGAACAATGAAATGTACCCGATAACAGAAAGGAAGAGAGAAAAATAGCTTATCACTTGGGGAAGGGTTACTTTTTTGCTTGGGAAATGTGAGCTCCTTTATAACTGGAGTAAAAGAGTACTGGCATTTCTCTTATCAATACCTTTCTTTGCAAAGTGGACTATTAAGTGTTCCAATAATGGATTTCAGATAAAAGGCTTTCAGCTGAGCTAGGAACAATCCTGAGCAATTGGTAGCTATAAATAGGAAAGCCCTAGCAAACAAGGGCAAACAAAAATATTAAAGAAACATGAAGAAAGCAAACAATTTTTCCACCAATTGCAAAGACAGCTCCTTCTGAGCGACTGTGCTGTATAATGCATTTGGACAGTGCACCGTAAGCAGATAGGTATATTCTGTGAATATATTAGTTGAACCCTTGATGACTATAACTGAAAAAGCTGACCTCCTGTATTGAGCTGGATGCTCTTGAGACGTGGCTTCATTCCTTTCTGTAAGGCTCACTTTTGAGTCTTCAAAGAATGATTAACTCAAGTTTTTAGAATCCTGTCTCTTATCAGCTTTTTGTAGATGTACTGCCAGCACTTGTAGGAGATAATTTAGCTCTTTTGTTTGTTTGTTGTTAAATGTGCCACAGTTTTATTTTCAGATTTCAGTACTTGTGGCTGCAGACATTACAAAGGGAGTATTTAGTTAGCTAATTTGTGAGGAAAATTTTGCATGGGAATCAAAGCAAACCCACACACTTATTTGTAGATAAGGTTACACAGAGCAACTATATTTTCACATCTGTCAGGCTATCAAAAATATGTCAAGTAATTTCATCCTGCTTCCTCTAGCACACTAACTTGTATTTGACCATACAGTGTCTTCAAGGGCAGTATTCATCCTTGTCTTAATCTGAAATATCCAGGAGACAGAAAGTTTGTTCTTCTCTACCTTGAACTCCAACAATTGATTCTTCTTATGCTTTTCTCCATTAGATGAAAGACATCTTAATATCAACTGTTTCTTATGGTCTCAAGCCTTGCAAGAGCCTGGTCATACCAGAACCACAATGCTGGATCAAACCCAGTTCATTTTAGACAGCCTGTGGCAAGCAGTATTTCAGCTCACCTTCCTCACAGGCCTCATCATGATCTTGCAGCTGTTCCACAGTTCCCAGATTTGTCACAGGACCACAAGGCCCCCATGGATGCCTTGACTTTTGAAGGGAAAAAGCTTCAGAGACAGCATACTCGGAGGCTTGGTCCACTCTCTTTAAATTAAAGAAAGGAAAACATTTACAAGGATTTCTGGATATTAATTTTTAGACTTCCTCTATCCAGGTTTCTCCTCCAGAAAGAGCAAACATCAGTGGGAATGTAGCACAAGACAGCATGGCTATTATAAGAAAAAGATTTCAAACACATTTCTCTGACTTCTTGATTGACTGGAGAAATTTGACTTAGAAATCATTAAGTAATAAGCATTCACGTGGCAATTAATGGAAATCATAGTGATGGGATAATGGCTAGAGAGAAAGCAAACACCCAGACCCTGGGGGCTGGATGGAGACTTGATGACCTAGTCCTCAGCAATCACCATCTATGAAATGTGGTACCACCACTTTGTCATAACCAGGCTGGCCACTGGGTAAATAGTCCAAGTGATTTTTGTCATCTCTCCAAGGTGTAAATGGCCCTGACCTGTCACTGCATTTTCACATGTAACTCCTGTACCAAGGCCCAACACCTGGCCCAAGGAAGGGAAAAAAAAAAAGTGAAGTTAATTATTTTCCTTCATCTCGAGTGGCTGTAGATGCAGGAGATGGTGCTTTGGGGTGAATCTCTTGTATTACTTGTCCATGTGTACAGCTTTGCTCAACAGCAAGCTTTGGATGTCACCCACAATTTTTTTGCATAGTAACAAGGTATTGTACTCTTGAATTACTGTGCAAATTATTTCGCCTTGATCCCTGTTCCAAGTTAATCAAAGTGAAGCCTTGGCTGGAAATAAGATGTTTAAAAAAAACAAAACAAAACATTGCAACAACCTGTCTCTTCCTGGACTAGAGTTTAACATGAACATGAAGTTTAGTGCCATTCACTGGCGTGCGGCGCGGATTTTCCACTGCAGCCCTCCCACAGACCTGGGAACCCCCTCTGCTGAGCGTGACGCCCACTCTGGAAAGCGGCCGGCCCACCGGGACTCCCCCCTCCCGGGGCCGCCCCAGACGCGCACAGCGCACGCCGCAGTCACCCTCCCCCCCCGAGGCGCTTCCAGCCGTTGCGGGCGCGGCGCAACGCGGCCCCTCACCCGAGAGGGCGCGCCCTGATTCGACAGCGCGCAGAAGGGCGCCCCCTAGCGATGTCGCCGGGGCGGCCCGTCAGGCCTCGTTACCTCCGGTCCGGCCCCGGCGGTGAGGCGCCGCCAGCGGTACAGCTGCGGCCTGTGCCCTGGGAAGGTCATGGCTCCGCTGGGCTCCCCTGCGAGCCGACCGTCCTTTTCAGCGTGTCCCACGGCGCATCGCGCCGGGAGCCGCTTCGCTATGGCAACGTCACCGCCCCTCAGCGGGGGAGTGGGAGGGAGATCTCTCTGCCGCCGGCGCACGTTGATGATGCCGCGTGAGGCGATTGGGGCAGGTACGGGACGCGGGGAGGCCCCGAGACCCTGACCAGCCAGCCCAGGCCGGTGACGGCGCCGTGGGGCCGATCATGAAGCTGAAGCTGAAACTGTGCGGAGCGGGCGGCGGGCGGCTGGGGACGCTGGTGGGCCTGGGCAGGAGCGGGGCCGCCGCCCTGGCGCTGCCGGGCTGCCTGCTCTACACGCGGACCGGCTCAGCGCCCCACCTCACCCGCGACACCCTGCAGGCGGTCCGCGGCGTCCCCGCCGTGGCCCAGCTCACCTTGCCCGCCCTGTGAGTACCGCGCCCGGGGCGGGGTGGGAGGGGGAATGTCTGCGGGACGCAGCGAGCCTCCGCAGCGCTGCCGGGGGCGGGCGGCTTCTCGCCTCCCCGGGTGCGAGGCAAAATGTCGAAGTCGGTTGCCATTTTGTTGCTTCCCCATCGAAAGGAGGTGCAGTGACTTAGAAGAAAGCAGGTAAAGGTGAGGCATCTAGAGAGGGCTGCATAAGTTTTGAGCGCGCTTTGACCAAATCCCTCTTAGCGACTTCACAGTCATCTTCCGAGCAGAATAACCAGCTTTAGAAGCAGCCAACTCTCAAAACTAGTGAGCTAAGTTACAACTGAAAGCTTAACATCATAAAGCTTATTAGAAGCTCTTCCCTCTCTCAGTTGTGTAGTTGTTGAATGATGCACGTTCCTGATGCTGCCCGGAAAGTCACAGTGTGACTACATGCTCTCCAGCAAGTCAGTGTCCACTGGTCAGTGCATGTAAAAGCTTTTGTTTTGGGTTGTTTGGGTTTTTTTTTTTTCCTCCCAGAATTATGAATGCCTTGGTTTGTAAGCTGTGTTTTGTGAGCTCTGCATCTCTGGCATTCAGTTCTGTCTGTGCTTTGCTGCCCGATAGCTGGATGGCAGCTATTGGTGCCTTAACCAATCCAAGTTCAGATGTCACCTAAGTATGGAAGCAGAAGCCTTAGTTATGAAACCACTGATAGTTGTTTATTTGGTTAATGTATTTCTTTATCTTATGCAGGGCAGAGCTTCATGATGTCCTGGAAGAATATAAAGAAGGAGCTGCAAAATTTATAGGTAAAGTGTGTGTGTTTGCTTCTGTGTATGGAGAGATACTGCAGGTAGATTCCCCTGGTGCATTTTTAGGCAGTACAGTAAGCAGAAAGATGTAGGCATAGCCTTTCTACATTTAGGCATTTTCTCATTCAAAGTGGCATTAAGGAAGACTTGAAATAGTATGTTATCACTACTATGGCTAGAAATCCTTCATGCAGGATATAAAAATGTGTCATTTTGCTTTATTTCTCTCTTTCTGCACCCAGCCTTCTCTTCAGGAGCTTCAGCCCTGACTGGTATGGGCTTAGCTCAAAAGCTGAGACTCAAACTGAGAGAGGTTTTATTGTAGCCCCCAGTGAGTGCTGCAGATGATTCTTGCCAGATGCAGTTTCTGACTTCTTTTGATGAGGAGAATTAGAAATTCTCATGAAAATGGTCCTCCCCATACAGGTGTTCAGGTACATTTCTGGAATGCATATCTGCTGAAGCTGGCTCTTTTGATTCCCATAAAATAGTTTCATCTAAAGATTTCCAACAGGAAATCTTCATCCAATATGAAGAATTACCAGTCAGAATACTCCAAATGAGTCTCAGCTGATGGACAAGTTCTGCCTCTGAGCTATACCTGTCCTGACATGTTAGGGGAAGGACCCACGTTGTGTTTGTGGGAACTTTGAGGAACTAAAGCAGCAGGCGAAGTAGCTCATTTTCCCCCTGTTCTTTGTTCCTGTCAGTTTAGCAGTTGGACTGTACTTCTTTCCCTGTATTCTCCTATTTTGCTATGCTCAAGAGTCAGTTTTAGGAGTAAGCTCATTTTTACTTGGGGATAGTCATAAGCAACACAATGTTGCACAGCCCTCATGTACTGCAGAAGCCCGTGTGATCTCCATCAATCCCTGTATTCCATTCTTGGAGTTCTTTAGTTTTTGTAATTTACAGACAGTTCTTTGTGGAATCTAGTGGACTTTGCAAGAAGAAAACTTCTGATGCTTGTATCAAAGCCGAAGTATTTTTCTGAATGTTTTGTAAGTGCCAGTTGCACATACATTATGAATGTATAAAATAATGTATATTACTATAATTTTAAAAAATGTTTAAGCATATTTGTCCTGTATAAAGAAACCAAGCTTTTAATTGTGTTTTGTTTGGTTGTTGGGTTTTTTTTAAGCATGTTAAAATTTTGGACATGCATTTCATTACATAAGAAAAGTTATGGCTTGGATTTCCAAAGGAAGTTTGCACTTAACTTTCTGTAAACTTCAACTGCTTTGAGACAACTTACTCCTTCAAGAAAAGCTGGAAATCTCTTTATCTGGAATTCTTGGAGGCTTCGCCAATTTTAGTGACTATCTGTGAAGGGAAAGCTTCATAGGTCATTGAGACATGCTGTGTAGCTTTCTGACATTTGAAACTTCTAATCTGGCAGGGATGATAAATTTCTAATTTGTGTAGCTGCTCTGTTCTCTCACTGTACGTTGTCCTTCTTAATGGCTCTAGGCTTGAGGTTGTTGCTCAATTAAGATTGTGTCAAATCTCGGATGTCTTCAGTGCATCAGTTGAGTGGTCAAGTGAGGCAGCTGTTTAGTCTGACAAATTTTAGTAGCAGGAGTATTAATCAAGAAGAAGCATAACTAAATCTCAAAGGAGCTATGTAGGCTTCAGATCCAAAGGGTATTTATCATCTGATGGTTTGTCCTGCTGCTGTACTCTCCTCTGTGTGGCTAGTGAAGCTGAGGAAAAAGTCTGCCTTCTTTGTTGCTGAGAGATCAAATGAAGAGTATTTTCTTTGTCAGAATGTATATGTGTGGGAGAGTACCCTGTTGCCTTCTGCAAATTTACAAGCCGCATCTTTGCATTAGCTTTGTTTGGTCCGTGAAACTCTAATCTGTGTCTGTTGCTCTGTTCCCAGGTATGCCAGAGGCAGTGCTGTACTGCTCCCTTCATGACCCAGTCACTCCCTGTCCATCTGGCTACAACACTAACAAGGTAAAGTAACTGTAAAGACTTGAAAGGGTCCACTTAAAGTTGTCAAAAGAAAACTGCCAGTCCTCCCCCCATCTGTGTGGGTATGCTTAGACAATAACAAGATTTCTTTATGCTTTATAGAAAAATAAATCTTTGCATAAAGAGGAGTGTCATTTACATATTCATACCTCCAAGCAAATAAAGCTGGACATTTTCTTACTTGGCAATGCATTCCCTGGACAGTTCCTGAACAGTTAAGTGGCAATTCAGATATAAAGGAGAGCTTTGGACTCTCATGCTGTTGCAGTTGATGTGGTAATAAAACAGGATACATGTGTTTGCTTATGTGCTGTATAAGCTTATGGTGATGCCACTGATAAGCAATAAACTTGAGCTCCTGTGCGTGTATTTACAGCCTGCTACAGGCCCACAAAGGGGAAGAACATAGCATTTCTGCAGGAAGGTGGTACAGCAATCCCAGAGTGCCTGGTGTTGTAAATGTTTGCCTGTTCCATCCCACAGGCACGCACATCCCCGTGCAGCCCACATGCCGATGACATTATGTAGAGGGGTCACTCTTGGCACCTGCTCAGATGTGGTCAGTCCCAAGGCCTGTTCAAGTATGGTCACATTTGGTGAAAGGTCACTGAATGATGGAGGGTAACTACTGCCATTCAGCTATCAGTGTATATTATTTGCTGGTGGGAACCAGGCTATGTCCCGTCTCTCTGCGGGGAAGGAGTTGCCTAAAGCTCGTCTCATTGTGCAGTTGAGTTGATCTAAGTGATCTAAGCCTGGGTGTTGCAGGTTTGATTTGCCTTTTTTGCTGGTGAAGGTTTTTGTCACCTTGTTGCAAGGCCTTCTGCAGCTGGGTCTGCACTGACAAGTACTTGTGAAAGCTCTTTTTGAAAGCAATGGGACAGAAAGTGCTGGATTCTGTGCCAGAAAGCCTGGCACAGGCTGGATTTAAATAGTCATGGGTTAACACTCGGTTCTCTAAGCTGCAGGGCTATTTACTAAAGAAGCTTTTTTTTTTCCTCTGGAGAGCAGAATAAAGGTAACTAGACGATTACACTCTGTGCCCTTTGGCTCAAACAGTTCTGACTTTCCTCTGTCTGCCTTCACCAGCTGTTCCTCAGTGGTCTCGCATAAGAGGCAGCAGGTACTAACTTGCCAACACGCTGCTGTAGAACAGCATATAGCTGCTGCATTCCAGTTATTCTGCAGGTATTAAATTGGGATCTTCCTCCTTCAAAGTTGCCTTTTTTTTTTTATTTAGTGGAAAATATACAAATATATTATTACGTTGGATGCTTTTGTCTGTTTCTTTGTTACTTACATTTAGTGAAATGAGCTGATGAGGCCAGAAGTAATCAGGAGAGATGGATGGACAACAGATATGTGGTGTATTGTGTATTTGCATATTATTTTTCTTCCCTTTTTTTTTGTGGAGACCAGATGAAAAAAAAACCCCAAAACTCCTCATATGTTTTTGCATCAGCTGATCAAATTCAATTTGTGAATTAGTATGCATGAGAATTGCACTGCTTAATCTGTCTCTGTGGCATAAACTAGGAGAACATGTTTAAACCCTCAAGCCCCAAAACATACCCATAACTCTTCAAACTATAAGCTATTTCTGATAGCTGAAAGCTGTTTCTTATTTAAAAAACACGAATGGAGTTGCAGATGAAAAGAACTAACTTCTAAAGGGATCAAGCCCAATACATAACCTACCTGAATACCCATTTAAAATTTTGGAGCAGCAGTGTCACAAGTCTAACAACACCACAGCTAAGTGTTAACTTGTGCCAAGTGGCACTCACGGGTTAATTACAGATTGTGCAGAATAGGACGATGAGGGGCAAGAGACGCAAACTGGAACACAGAAAGTTCCACCTTAACATGAGAAAAAACTTCTTTCCTGTTAAGGAAACAGAAAACTGGAACAGGCTGCACAGAGAGGTTGTAGAGTCTCCTTCTCTGGAGACTTTAAAACCCACCTTGTTCCTGTGTGGCCTGCCCTGGGTGATCCTGCTCTGCCAGGGGGGTTGGACTCAATGATCTGCAGGAACATTCCGTGAATCTGAATGTTTAGTACATTGAATGGTGACATCTGCTAGACCAGAGGTGTTCAGGTAACATAACCTCTCTCTGCAAGTGCTTCTGTCTTCCTTTAAAAGCTTCTGAAGGTAGTGCAGAGTAATGATGGAAAATGGGGGCCTGTGTGCGTGCACAGACTGGAAAGGGTGTGAAGAGACTGAGAAGCCTCTGTGAAATCCTAATGAGTACCTGCCATTTTTTATGTTGTCTCAGCTTGAAAGCTATGTATTTCTTTTACACTTGGTATTTCAATTCCTTCTTAAGTGTCTGGATTTGGGACCTAAAGTGACAGTGGATTCTAAGATTAAAATTCCTAACAACCTTTTGTATTCTTCCTAGGGTGTTTGTGTGGTTTATATATACACTTACATATATATATGTACTTGTATATGTAAGCCACATGTGAATATACATGCACATTCATATGGGTGGTATGAATTCACTGCTTGGAAGAGGAAATAGTTTCTTTGTTTCACATTGTGTACAGAAAACTAGTGGAGCTCTATTTCCCACTGCAACCTTTGCTGCTTGTCATGAGATGACGACGTAAGTTTGATGGGAATAAAATCTTTTCTTCTTTTTATTTTTGTTTTCCAGTTCTGCCTGTAATTTATGTGATGATAGGCCAGCTGCTCTGTCTCAGAGACTTCCAATTATGTGGAGAATTCATTGTGTTGAGTGTGATACCACAGAGTATCCCAGAAATCCTAATTCAGTCATTTATATATCTACTTGTACTCATTGTGCCAAGTGCAGTCGATTATCTGAGCCACACTCCTGGAGAACTTATCTATGAAGTATCATGCCAGTATCTGGTGTTGCACCAGACCAGTTCCTTTGACCCTTAAAATCTGTTAACCTTTGCAACTAACATCCATCCCTGTTCTTCCTTGACAGACAGTGTCCCTCTGGGGAAACTCAGGACGCATGGAAATAACAGCTTCCAAGTTCATGGACATCCAACGGGCCATTCAGCCAGACTGGTTCCAGTGTATCTCTGATGGAGACACCATTTCTGGTGAAGTTGGGAGAAAAAGGGCCAAGAAGTCTGTGGATAGGTCGCTTTCCTTCCTGGATGTATGCCTTCAGCTGCTAGAAAAATCACCGGTAAGGTCCCCAAATTATAAGGCAATAGCACTGCAGCTGCTTTTTGATCTGTGCTGCATTCTGGGCTAGTCCCAGGATGTGATTTAGTAGGAAATTGTATCATGATTATATAAATCACAGAATGCCCAGGTGACAGTCCTGGATGAGCTATTATCAGTAGCACAGCAGGTTTTGCTTCTGCCACTCTCTTCTTTTCATAATGTGCCTCCTGCACTGGGATACCCATCTCTAGTAGTTGAGGAGGACTGTTTTTATTTTATTCTGGTTTTTATTTTATTCTGGTTTTTATTTTATTCTGTTTTTTTTTTTTTTTCCTCTTTTGGACTGTACTGCATTTCATTCAGTTACCTTCATTGGTAATGTGGGATCTCCTCATTCAGACTGTTGAAACCCACCTTTTTGCTCTGAAGTCTCCTCAGTTCCAAGTGAGGGATGACTTGCTAGAATTTTCCAGTGCTGGTCTTTCTTCCAGAAGCTTTGAAACTTTATTCCCTTTTGGTGAAAGGGGACATACTATCTGAGTCTGTACTACAAATGAAAATGGTTGACAGGAGCTGATATTGGTACCCCCTGAAAGACAATTGTGAGCTCTGGTGTCTGACAGTCAGGATAACGGCATCTGCTTTGTGTCTACACTTGATGCATGTAGTGCTGAGGGTTCATCTCCACAAAGCCATGTGCAAAGAATTTCTGAGGTTATTAACTTCCACAGGGAGGTGTGAAGAATGACACCAAAACTGAGTGAGTGTCCAGGTAAGGAGCAAAATCTCGTTTCTCCTAATAACTGTTTCTCCCTTACACTTGGACTTTGCAGTGTTGTGTGGGAAATAGTCTAACATGGGATGAAACACTGTGGCTCTGACAAGTTTCTGAGAGCATGGGGCTTCAGCAGCAGGCTAGATGTAGGATGTCTTGTGTGTCTTTGGTAGAGCACGCTCTAACACTTGTAGCTTTCTTCTGGGCCAGGAACTACAAGGAAGTGTAATGTTTGGGGCAATTGAAGGTGGAGATATCTTGGAAGAGAGGCTCAGATCAGCCAGGGAGACTGCCAAGCGACCTGTGGGTGGCTTTCTGCTAGATGGCTTCCAGGGATGTGCCATGGCCAAGGAGACCAAGTTGAAACTGATAGCTTCAGTCACAGCAGAGCTGCCAGAGGATAAACCGAGGTAAGTTGTTGTGTGGGCAACATCCTAAGCAGTCCATCTGTCCTATTATGAAGAGCATCTACCGGCTGCTGTGCAATATCACGGTAGGAAATAATCACTGCATTGCACAGCTCCGTGTACGTGCCAGGCTGCGTAAATTCTGCCACTGCCAGGCTACAGCCTTCAAACCTTTGTTTCAGTTTTTAGCTGCAACTGGCACCAAGCATTTGGAGAGTATTCAGGATTTTAGCTCAAGCCATTGAGAATATTCAAGATTTTAGTTCAAGCCATCTTTAATTTTTGTTAGAAAAAAATACATGTGGAGTAAGTCTGTGCTGCTTGCATTTGTCCTCTGAGACCATGGCTTACCTGAAGTTCAGCTTGTACAAGAATGTTATTATCAATATAGGGACCTCTTCTCAGAAAAACTGTCATGTTTCCATTTCTCTCTGATCTGAACTGGATGACAGCAGAGATAGGTGCTGACAGAACCAGCCAATGCCTAACATGATCTCATGGAAGCCAGCTCTGACCTAGTACCTGAGGCACTGAGCCTGTGAACTACCAGAGGTGGTACCCAGCCTGGCCCAAAACAATTGTATTCCCCTCTTGGACTGGCATAGTGTGGGGATTGTTATGTGTTCTGAGTTGTTTGTTAGGCCCATCAGATCCATGCCAGAGACTGGGCAGGAGTGGCAGCATTTTTGACTCAAAAATTACTGATAGTAACTAAAGACTTCCAGAAAATGTGTGCTAATACTTGCTAGTGGTTGAGAAATGGAAAGGTTTCTTAGTAATGGGTTGAGCTTGCTGGCTTTTACATGGGTTGCTCTTACAAGAGCAGCTGCAGCAGAGGTAGTACGGGATGCTTTTTTCATTGGTTCCTGAAGAGAGTGATTCAGGTCCCATTGCCTTTCTGTTGCTGTGCTGCCCTCTGCTAGCTGAGCATTGCTCTGACCTAATGGCCTTCAAAAGCAAATTAAATGCAAAAGCATGTGTCTAGTGTTGCAGCTTGTTCATGCTTAGTGGTGCCTGGGGTTTGAATTTTCCTGACAATTAGAAGGCTTGCTGTGTTGTTGCCATCCTGTCTGGTTGAGCTACTTAAAATATCCCCTGGGAGCACTGGAGTCCAATCTGCTCAGCTAACCTTAGTGGCTACCAATGCATCTGCCTCATCTATCAAATAGTTTGCTTGTCTGGTTAAGACAAGTGTTTCTGACCTCTTTGTAGGAGGAAAGCTGGTTTGCCCTCGGGGAGTCTTGTAAGTACCTCAAGTGAATTTCAGACAATCCTGCTTTACTGAATTACCCTTGCCTTTCTGTCTGGAGAAGGTTTTTTTGCAGCTGTGTTCTACCACAGTATCAAATTCTCTAGAAGACGAACACGGTCTGTGCTTCACCAAGAAGCGTCTGTTTTTTGTGTAATGTTGAAATGATCTTATGAATGTACTCTTTAGACTCCTTTCATGTACCTAAAGATGCTGAAGTCTCTTGGCAAAATACATTTTTTCTTTTCAATAGCATCAGAACCCTTGCAAGAACAAATGCTTGTCCTTATCTGTGCAGGTAAATTTTAGGAAGGGTTTTGATCAATGTGCAGAGCTACCATTTTAACTATGGAGTATCGTTTCCTCCCTGCCATGAGAGCCTGAAACATAAGACATTCATGGTGTAAACTCCCATCCTTATTCTGTCCCCGTCAGTTTAATTGGAGTGCTTAGGAAAGTGACTAAAAATGGCACCTTGTGACTTCATTTATCAGCCCCTGTGTATTTTCCTAATTATCTGTTTAGATCATTGCCCTACATTAACTTCTACTGCTGTCAGCCCAGCCGTGCACCTGCCAGAGAGCAGGCACTGCTCTAGTCTCTTCTGCTTCACCCACTCTCAGGGAAGCTGCCAACTAAATTTGGCTAACAGCAGGATCTCTATTACCACTGATGGCAATCCAGCTGGGCTCTTCCTGGCTCTTAATGCCATATCCCAGGATTTTTGGGTAAATCATTTGAGCAGGTAGAGTGTAAAGAGGAGGGAAGAATAAAGCAAGGAACTTTTCTCTTTCCAGTGACATTTCTCATTAGTGCATTTTCTAGGCAGTTCTCCAAGTGCTGTATGATGTCTGTCATCTGAAGGACTTTTATCTTTGACCAGCAATCTACTACTATCTCTGCTCTTCTTGATCAAGTCTTTTTAGACCGTCTCCTAAACAGTTAACAAGTAAAGAGGTCCCTGCATCTGAAAACTGGTAGTTCCTGGGGGTACAAACATGATTAGGGAAAAAAACTGTTTTATGGCATAGATGTTACACTCAGATTCAAAATTTGTCTATTTATGTGTGAAAGAAAGCAAATCACTTAAAGCGTAATGAACAGAATGAGTTTTTTCCACAGTAAATGAGAGACTATTGCTGTCTTCCAAACGGAAGATAAGAAAAGTCTGCCATGTACTGGATACGTTGGAGGTGGGGAAATGGAATCACACAGGGTTCTGAGTGATGAGTATTTGTACCCACTTGCCTTCTGGTTAGCAGTTGCCAGGATGAGCTACAGGTGCTGCACATGCATCTTTTCCTTCAGGTACCTGCTTGCTTCTAGCTGGAATATTCTAGATTTGTCTTCTTTTGTGGCTCTTACAGGATCATCCATGGTATAGGCAAACCAGATGAGGTGCTTGAGTGCATTGAAAGGGGAGTGGACATTTTTGAGAGCTTCTTTCCCTTCCAAGTGACAGAGAGAGGCTGTGCCTTGGTTTTCAGTTATGACTGCCATCCAGATCCAGAAGCAACAGGTAGGCTTCTTGATGGTCACATATTTTACTGTATCGGGCAGTGCTGTGGCAAGCATAATTTGTGCTTTGGAAGGAGGTCGTTCTTCCTGAAGTGTGTGGTAACCATTGGAAAAACTGGGATTCCACTGTCAAGTGTTGCTTTTGAAGGTGTGGTATTTTGGAGTGAAACCTGTTGAGGTGAACTTGGAAGCCTCAACCTAGAATCTGAATGTCCGATTAGCCAAAATATGCTCGAGTATTTCATAAACATTTAGTGAATAGTTTTTGTTTGGCACTATGGGCAACTTTTGTTACCATTAGTGGTGAAAGCTGGACCTATTAAGTGAAGATCTAAGATAATCTCTAGAATTAACTGAATATGTGTTTGTTTTAATATATTTTTGAAGTCCCTTCTTCTTTGTAGCTGACAGAAGTTAAGGATCCTTCTTCTTTGGGCAGCTTTCCTCTCTGTCCTTGCATTCATCAGTTCACATCAAAACAAAAAGGAAATGTTCATAACTCATTACCTCATTACCCTGTGAGATGGGAGCATGTGTATCAGCCATTAAAGCATCTATCACATGTGTTTCAAGCAGCTGTTTTGTTTTGGCCTATTAAATGTTTGTAATACAGAAAAACATTTTATGTTTTTCCTCCTGGGTAGAACCTAGCAGCTTTTCATGCCTGGATAATTCAAAACCATCTGAATAGAACAGAACATCTTGTTTCTCAGTGCTTGCTGCAATATTTTTTTAACTCTTCTCTTTGTTGGTTGTACTTTACCTTGTCTCACCTTATTCTTAAATTATAAGATTCTGGCAAAGGACAGTCTTTCTACGTCTGTTTAATGCTCAGTAGATGTGGATTGTGCAAACTGTAATGTGTTTCTAGATGCATCTCCTGCTTAAGAAAAAACCTACAAAATTCTGGGGTGATTTTTTATTTTTAAGATGGATGGCTGAAAATGCAGATGTAGAATTTAAATCTTCTACATTAGTGTTACCAGCCTCTTTTGCTTGCAGTTGTTTATAAAAACCAAAACAAAACTCAAAGCATCTAAATCCCTGAGCCTGATGACAGCATGGAAAGTAGAATGATCGAATGCAAATAAGTTGCCTTTGTACTCTTAATAAAATCTTAATAAAATCAATTTCTTCAGGCGATTGCATTCTGTTCAACATGGAGTTCAGACAAATCTTTTTTGACATTTTATTAAGAATTCAGTTCAGTTGAGTAGCAAAAAGTTACACTGTTTCATCTCTAACTCTTCATTAGGTTTAGTAGATTAGTTTTCACTTGTCTCTTGCTGTTTTGATCATCTGAAATTGTATTTGTGTTAACTAACCTATGACATAAAAATATTTGCTTATTATAGGAAAAATGTGGAAATTTGTGTCAGGATTTTTCATCTGACAAGAAAGCAGCAGAAATATGTACTGTAAGGTTGCTGCCCTTCCCCTGCTCTTGCTGTCTGTTTATAAAAGGCTGTTGTCTTTTTATTTGAAACAGTTTTAAACCAAAATGGGGCCTGTGACCTGGAGAAGAATAGTGCAGAAGAAGAGCAGGATGAAATCTTCAAAGCTGACCAAGAAACGACACCATTTGAGATATTTCTGAAGGACAAAAGGTACAGAAGTTTGTGAGGAGGGTACTTGTAGCTCTATTGCTAAATATGATGCTTCTGTCCTCTGTATTGGATTGCATGCGGGCAGTAGCTGAATGGGAGACTTCATAAAACTGAAAAGTGTTGAAGACAGTACTTCTGCTTGATGAATGGAGAGTGTTGGGCAAGCATTCTGACTATGATCGGGCAACATCTTCTGGCTGAAAGCATCGTCTTTTGCCTGACCTAAAGCCAGGGGTTTTCTGATCGTTTATTTGGCAGACATGCTGTGGTCATAACCATGTTCCAGCTGAAAGACAGCAGATTCACAGAGGTTATCTGGGGATTGTTTTGGTCTTCCTCATCTAACTTGGGTCACCTTCCAGAGGGACCTGGACAAGCTGGAGAGGTGGGCCCAGGTGAGCCTCATGAGGTTCAACAAGAGCAAGTGCAGGGTCCTGCACCTGGGCTGGAACAATCCCCACTGTCAATACAGGCTGGGGGAGGAGGTGATAGAGAGC
>JANIJG010021007.1:12245-41210 GCA_024611175.1 Megaceryle torquata
GGGGCCAGAGGAGCCCCAGCAATGCTGGGAGGGCTGGAACCCCTCTGCTGGGAGCCAGGCTGGGAGAGTTCAGCCTGCAGAGGAGAAGGCTCACCCTTCTATCACTTCACCAGAGAAAATAAGGAGCAAGTTAAGATCTGGCAACAGCAGAAGTGCATTAGGGACACAAAGATCACATGGAACATGCTATTTTTGAAAACAAAGGTTTCCCAAATTTCCAGTATTGCAGCTGAATTCTAACGGAACGGTTTCAACAGTAACTTCGGCCAATGCTTTTGCTTCCACAGAACATGCTCTAGATGATGCTCTTTCCTCACCAGTCTGGACAAAACAGCCTTGGAAGTTCTGCCCACCTTGATACTCACGAGTCAACTTCCACTAAAATCTTATTTTCATTTCTTTTCCTCAGAGATGAACTGCCCATAAAAATCTTTTTAAAAACCCATCTAAACCAGCAGTTTTCCACGGCTAAAATGGTACCAAAGTCCCCTGGCTATGTTTTAGCAACCCAATGACACCACCTCTGGGGTGTATAGAGCTGCAAGGCGTAGAATCGATGTTAGGAACAGAAGATCTAGAAAGTTGGTTTAATAAACGGATAAAGAAGTGACTTCTTATTGTGATTCATATGAAGAAAGGCACGAGATCCCCCTTTTATAACAGGCAATGGCACAAGTTTGGGTAGCTCACTGACTGCATTTCCCAGCTGCTGGCACAAAGAAATCCACATTTTCTTTGGAAAGCAAAGCTAAACACTCAGAGCTGGTAACTTGACATGCAAGTTGAGATCGGTGCCAGACGCTTCCCTCCCTTCTGCTCTGATTTTAAGGCCAGCAATGCCACGTTCAGTAGTGCCCGAGTTACATCAAGTACTATTTGCCATTTACTTACTGCACGCCAGGTCCCCGCGTGGTACGGAGGAAATCTTCTCCAGCAGCTTCATGCCAACCAAGGTGTGATCCTGGCAGAGCTTAGTGAGCTGCAAGAACGCCTGACTCTCAGCTGCAGGATTCAAAACCTGCTTCTGTCCTGTGCCCACGGAGAGAGTTATGTCACCAGTGCTAGATTAGCTACCTTAACAGAAAAAATCCCAAACAAACCAACACAAAGTTCACCCAGACTCCCTTAGGGCTTGGAACCACAATTCTAAAGACACTTTTGATCTTACTGCTTACATGTAAGACTCAGATGCTACTACTTTGAAATGAAATCCTACTGAGCAGCCACACTGCTGCAGTAACTACACCTCTACTGTCACAAACCCAAGAGGCAGCTGCTGCTGAAAAAAAGAACCCTTTCCTCTTCCTGACACAACACAATCCTAAGCCAGCCCTGGCAGTACTATTCATACTCTTTCATGAAGCACTTTACCTCATGAACTCAACAGAACACTCTTATTTTCTGGATTTGCTTTCTGGTTTTTGGGTTAGTAAGTTGACTCTTCTGAAGGAGATGCATCAAATCATCTGAGCTCACCAAGTGAACTGGGACAAGGGGAGCAGCAAGAGAAGGGCGGTGGGGTGGAAGAAGAGCAGAGAAGAGCACCCCTGGAGTCAGGGGTCTCTATCCAAGGGCTCATCACTTACCATGGGACTTTGTGAAATGGGGGATGTTCCTCAAAACAGCAGGAATTTAGCTGGGGGACTTTTTGATTCAAGTCACTTTTACTTTGCCACAACTTTAACAGCGAAGTAAAGAAATAAACCAACCAACCAACCCAAACCCCAAAGAAAACAAACAAACACACACACACAAAACAAAAGAGAAAATCTTTTGGCCATGCTTCACAGAAAGAAATGAACGTGGGTCTTTCTACGTCAGATGATGTGGGGCTGCAAAAATTACAATCTTCAAACAACTTTTTTTTTTTTATATAAAGGTTAAATTTATGTCCATGGAAAATAAACCTGAACTACTGCAACACCAGGCTGAGCCCACAAATAACTGAGAACAAACATCTCTATAATAAAAGCTTATCTGAGGCGTACAAGGTTTACAAACCTTCTACAAGAGCTGCCCACACATTACTGACTATAATTAGCTCGCAGATATCGCCAGAGCGAGGACCGCTTTTCAGGCACACAGACGCCACGCTCACAAA
The DNA here is from genome assembly GCA_024611175.1 of Megaceryle torquata. Taxonomy (NCBI): domain Eukaryota; kingdom Metazoa; phylum Chordata; class Aves; order Coraciiformes; family Cerylidae; genus Megaceryle; species Megaceryle torquata. Next base: position 14,347 of record JANIJG010021007.1, read on the forward strand.
CCAAATCCGCTCAAATACGAGAAGAAGCCCCTTTACTACCTTTCCCTTCTGAAGATGCCAACAACTCCTGCATGATTTCTTCAGCCACTAGCTCGGCCACGGTTTCAGGCCGGAGCCCCTGCGTGGCGATGAACGCCTGCGCCTTCCTGCCCCTGTCCGCCCGGCGGGACGACAGAGCGGCTCGGAGCGCTTTCTCGGGGTCGCGGGCTGACATCTCGCCGTAGGAGCAGTTCAGTTCCTAAGGCACACACAGACATGTAGAAGATTCTACACCTGCAGCATCAACGAGCTCCAGATCAGGCTGGCAGGTAAACGCTTTGCATTTCTTTCGTAAGCTCATGTTATTAAGTTTAATGCAGAGAGTTGAAGTTAGTAAGTTGAATACTGACAGAGCTGTCGCCACGGACAGAGCCGCTTTCCTCAACCAAATACAGCCTGGAACACTTCAAATGCCTAGAAAACAGACAGAGTATTTCCTCCCCAACAAAGAGCTGTGGTTTACTGCGTAGCTTTTACTCGGGAGGCTCCTTCTCCTCTCCTCCCCACACCACAAACTCTCCATGAAAAAGACAGAGTAGCTTTTGCATCTCCCCTGTTTGGAAGAGGAGCTGGTGAGGCTCTGCAAATACTCTGCTGTAATGTATTACAACTTCACAGAGCTACAAATTAACCGGAAAAGGTACCTCCTAAACACACTGATCAGCTCTAAATCCAACTAAGTACTGAGATCCAGCTTCAGGCAAGGAGGATATGGATGGTATAAAAGGGAACAAGCCGGTCATACAGCTGCTGCTTAGTGGCAAAAACCTGAAGAGCTCACTTTGAATATTGAGGGTGGGAAAAATCGTGTAGGAAAATGCAAGAACCTCTGTGATAACAACAATGCTCATATTTGCAGCACACATGCTGCAAAGTTTTGTTCAGTTCTTAGTTTTTATTCAGAAAAAAACTAAGGCTATGTCCCAAAAACACGGGCCAAATTCCATGGAAAGGGGTTCTGCCCCCCAAAGAAGGGTTCAGCAGCACCCTCTGGAGAAGCAGCAGAGGTGGGCTGCTGCAGTCACAGACGTCACAGAGCAGAGAGGCAGCAACCAACCATCTGCCACTTCTGTCGCTGTCTGGGTCAAACCCCATGGAAGTTGTCAGCCACTCCTCTGAGCAGCCTTGGGGTAAAGAGCTGCCTCTGGCTGCAGAGTCCTTCAGTGCTGCTATCTCTGTCTGCTCTGGGTCAGTGTTGGTTAGGAAGAGATCCCCCAGCAAAGGCCTACAGCAAGGTGCTGGAGGAACACCATGTGCTTGAGAGACTCTAAAAAAGACACATCAAAGAGACACTGGCTGAAAACTGGCTTCATGGAGCCAGAGGTAGGGGCCTGGGGAGTCTGGGGGTTGAGCTGCTTTCAACACTTCATGCTGAGGAAACATCTGGCCATCTTCCCCTGCAAAGGCTCTGTAATTTCACCCCCTGAAGCTTGTTTCAGGCAGCTGGTGAGTACTTTCACCACTCTTTATCCTTTCCTCCACAAACATCCACAGCACAGCTTGTTTCTTAATAATGTTACCAGACACATACCTTAGAAAGTTCATATAAACAGAGAACCTGTCTGCAGTAGTTTCTCCCATGGACACATTCATCTATGAGAGCCTTCAGACTGGCAACAACCTGATCATCTGGAGATGGAGCCACAATGTGTGTCCAGTCCTCTGAGCTCGATGCTGGAAACAAAAATACCATAAATTCCTTTCTCATAAAGGCAGATGACAGCAGCAAGCCTCCTAATTGGAGCAAGGCTCCAGAAATCTGTAGCAAATATGTAAGAACTTTGTCAGCCTTTGAAAACCGAACTCTTTGATACCTTTGTGATTTTTTTTTTTAAAGTTCTAGGGTACAAACAATATGACAGAACAGAAATGAGCCAAAATATCCTCCACTGTATCTCAGATGTGAAATTTGAGCGTAAGGGTCCAGCAGCCTTTCTGATGGCTGAGGCTTCACTCATTCTCTTCTACTTCTATTAAGCTTCATACAGGTTAGTATTAGGAAGTATTAGTTAGTATTAGAAACATTCCAGCTGAGACCTTTCTCACTCAGGCTTCACAGAAGTGCACGGAGTACTTTAGCCAGAGACATTATCGGCCTGAGTTTGATCAGAGACACTAAATCCTTTATAATGTATAAAGAATTCAGAGACATCTATTAATTGAAGCATTTGCGTGTTTTCAGCTCCAGAAACACACTCAAGATTTACCAGAATGTGTATTCCAAAGGCAGGAATGTAGGTGAAGTCAGTGCTATGCTTTACTGGTGCAGACTGTTGCTGGTACAGAACTGGGAACTGTAAAAACCGAACGGTGAAGAGGTTATGGAAACTGTACACAGCAACACCCTGCCTGAAGCACAGCCAAGAAATCTCTCTTACTAGGCTTCAAATTCTTTTCACTAGAGGATTTGGGAGCTGAGGAGACAACCTGCTGTCAGGAAGACTTCATTTCCTGCAGAAGTTTTGGGGGAAACTGACACTGTAATGAAAGAGGCAGAACCCAGTGGAGCCCCAGCAATGGCATTCATTGGTTGGCGTCACTCACCGCTTGGGACTCTGCCCTGCTGAGATGAGCTGCTCTCAGATGCCTTCTCTCTGGCTCCCAGGAGAGCCTGAATATCGGCGTGTAATTTGTCCAGATCAGCCTCCCCCGAGGCCAGAGCTCGGCAGTGCAATACCAGGGAGACATCTCTGCTGTAGAGCTGGAAATACTGACAGACGCGGCTGGCTTCGTGCACGCTGCCCTCATCAAGAAGGCATCCGACCAGAAACCTGAGCGATCCCTCCTCCTCACTAGTCAAGGTCTGCTGAGACTCTCTGAATGCAAGCCCCTCTAGTTGCAGATACTTTGGCGTGTTCAGAGCAGGGTGCTTTGAAAAAGAAAACTCCTTTGCTAAGTTATCAAAGGTGAGGTCTCCGTCGACTCCGTGGGAGGAAAATCCCAACTTGCCTGGCCCCTCATCTGCAGGTGACATTTGCTGTGCGATGCGACAAACCCAGACCTGCTTCTCTATGTCTTCTAAGGCGTGCGGTGACACCGCGTCGCTCTTGGCTAGCCAATGGCCAGCTAGAGTCAGCAGCAGATGCCTCTCCATAACGCTGTTTGTCTTCTCATGAGCTGAAGATTCAAATACTGTGTTTGCCTGATCCAAGAAAAAATCAGATGCAGCTTTGCTGGAGATTGAATTTTTTGTGAAGTTGTCGTTACATTTTTTCCAGAATTCAATTCTTGTTTGGTTTTGATGCCACTGGCCAATGTCTCTTAAGTGATGTAGATCCCTTAGAACCTGCAAAATTCACAAGAGGTTTTACACAACTATCTTTGCAAAGAAGAAAACTCACACTGGACGGCCAGCATACTGAAAAAAATGAACTTAGGTTAAGTGTGTCAACATGCACCAAATCCAGCTGGTTTTCTCACCAAAGAAAGCTGACTCCATGGCAAGTAAAACCAGTAAGGGAATCATGAAAGCGAGACTGTGCTTTCCAGCTCAGCACTTACAGCCAACTTGTTTGGGGCACCTGCATTTAAAATAAAAAGCAATTGGAAGAAAAATTTCTAATTCAGGAAGGCTGAGAAGTAACCTTCTCCATCCTGCCAGCAACAGGAGCACCGAGAGGCGAGTATCATACTTAACTGCTGTACCTCTCGTATAACTACGTTGTCCACGGGCAGTTCAGCAAGTGCTGCTACGTCCCGAGCCAGTGTGAACATCCCCTTCTCCTGTAGCTGCTCCAGGATCGATCTGCACTCCCTCTGGAATGTCTCCACATGGTAACTGGTCAGGATGGAGCGATTAATTGATATAGAGGAATCCTTCAAGGCCTCACTGAGTGCACAGAGTTTCTTCACGTAAGGACCTGCTTTAAAAGAGTATAAACAGCTAAAGGCAGCTGCTTTTGATACCTGAGGAAATTCTGCTCCTTATTTCTGCATGCAGCCCTGCCAGAGGAGCACAGATTTTGCACTGTAAAGCTTTCCCAGGACTGAAAATAAGCTCTAACTCCATAACTAAAATACTTCTGCGTGCTCCTCGCCAACACTTGCACATAATCCCTCTCCCAGACGGACTCGCACGTGTTTTCACCACTACAATTCACCCTAAGGACCAAGTCTGGTTACAGAAATTCTTATACAAAAATAAACCAGTATGAACACACTCAGCATAAACACACGCAGTCGCTCCAGATCCACCCTATGTGGTCTTTGGATTAAAGCAGCGGTACCATCTACGAGAGGGAGCTGTAGTTACCATCGAGGAGAAGATTATCTGCCGAAGCCAACAGCTGTAAGAGTTTTCCCAGTTCATACTCCGTTCTACACTGCTGCAGCATCAACTCCAGAAGGAACAATGCTTGGGATTCCAACCATGGTACAGGTAATTCTGAAGCTGCTGGTTCATCTTCAGTTTTAAGCTGCGTGGATAAAGATTTTTAAGCATTGGGATTTAATTTCTTGGGTTTGGCAGCTTGGTGGGAATCACACTGGAAATGGAAGGTGTAGCAGATCTACCTCCCGCTTTAAGAAACCAGGAGCTGCCATTCCCAAGAGGACACTGATCCATCACCGATGTAGGTTTGACTTTGATCTGAAAGCAGGCAATTTTGTGATAGGGTGACCACCAATTACTCCTGATAATCGTGGAAGAGATAAAATATGCAATGAGGATCAGAAGTGGATGCAATAAGGATCCGGCCTGAGCTTGAATTGCAGGAAGGAAAGCCACTGCTGACATGGAATGTTAGCTACTGACATATTCAGGGAGCTAGAAAATGGTGATGGAAAGGAAAGAACTGAAATCATTTGTGAAAATGTCTCTGTGTGACCAACAAGGAAGACTGCATGAAAACACTCTGGGTCCTCTTAAAGCCAACTGCTCCATCAGGGTTTCACTCCAAGTGTGTCATTCAGTTCCCCTAGTCATTTTCCAAGAAAAGTCTACACAGCTCCCCAAACTACAGTGATACCACAGACTTCTTCAGAAACTCTGATACACATTCAAAAGAGTTGTCTTTCATAAACAGATATTCCCTGTAAGTCACTGATCAGCACAACACTGCCTCAGTGAGTCACTGGAATGGGATTCCCAGAGAAGTTGCGGACGCCTCATCCCTGGGAAGTGTTTTAAGACCAGGTTGGATGGGGCTCTGAGCAACCTGCTCCAGTGGGAGGTGTCCCTGCCCACGGCAGGGGGGTGGGAACCAGATGATCTTTAAGGTCCCTTCCAACCCAGCCCATTCTGGGACTCTATGACATACCCAGGTCAGTACAGAACAGAGAACATCCCACAGTCACTCACTCACCACAAGTCATTCAATTTACCAACCACGGCCCTACCCGAGTCAATGCCAACCTCCAGGCAGCAAACTGCTCACACGAGGAGCCTGACAGACAAACTGCTGCAACCTTCTCCTTCACCAGTCAGCTCCTGGACCATTCTGAGCACACCCTGTTTCATTATTTTCATATATGACATTAGATGCCAATCACATTTTAATCACAGAAGACCTTGGCAATGACATTCAGAGAAAATGAATTTGCTTACTTTTGTGAGACTTTCCTGAAACCGGTCCAGCTTGGTTTTAGCTTCGCTGTATTTTTTACAGTTCAGACATAGTTCATACATCTCCAGTATATATAGTGAAGGGGAATCCTTCAAGACACAAAAATAGGTTATAATTCTTCCCTAAAAGTACCACAATAAGTGTAGAGTTTGCCTTTCTCGGTACTAGGACATTAAAGTTCTCGTTTATGACAACTACATGCCAGGTTGAGATATGATCTGAAAACCTGTCACAGTGGGAAGAACTTCCATTCAAAGATTTTCTTATGTGACCAGGAGTTTTGGGTCAAGAAACAGTGGGGGAATCTCTAGGCCACCTCCTCTCCAAGATGACCTGAGATGCACTCAACTGTACCACTAAAAAGACATCACCTTACCTTTAAAAAGAGCTGGAAGCCATTTAGAAGTGTTTTACTTTTTTGCTTTCTTAGAAAGACTTTCCAGATAACTGACAGGTCATCGAGATCCCATTCATGATGTTCTGCTGAGCTCTGAATATGTTTTGTCGCTTCAGCTCTGGTAGCATCATCTGCAGTAGTAATTATCCAAACACAGAGGCAATGAATGATGTTTGCATCCTGTCAAATGACAAAAATGATGGGTTTATAATAACCAGAGGCAAGCATCGCCTCATTACATATCACTTGGCCAAACGTGTCATACTATTCACAGTTACTACCACAAAGCCTCGGTGAATGCACCTACATATTTAACGTTTAAGATAACTGGGCACAACCATCACTTTTTTAATACTCATTCCTCTAACAGCAAAATGACTTCATCAATACTCACTTGGAAACATGCTGCTAAAATGCTCAGAATGGGAGCGTGCTCTCTGAGTCCTTCAGCCAAGAGGTAACCCCAAGGGTTGGACTTCCCCTGACACTGGAAGAGGATTTGGAAGAGACTATCTGTGTATTTGCTCCTGAACACGCTGTTTTTAGGACTCCCTGCCTCAGGACACAGAAGTGGTAACTTCTCCAGTGCCAACATCAAGTGATCTTGTAAAACAGGAGTGAAATCTGGAAGGATAGAAATGACCTAGGAAAAAAGAGAACCAAAAGCATCAAGAGAGTAAGATCCAAAGAGGAGGTGGGGGAAGGAGGACTGAAGTGTTAACTACACACAAAAACCAAATAAAACATTCTTAAATTTGATTGTTTTTTTTTTTTTTTTAGAATAATTTTGGAGACTTACAGAGGGAAAACTGTTCTGCAGGTGTGAATTATTCTAATAAAATATGGAAGCTCATCCCTGACAAAAGGACATTCTTGATAAACTCTACCCTCGTTTAAAATCACTGCCAGATCGCTCACCTCCTCTGGCTGGTAGCTGTACAGCTGGGTCTGGATGATGAACTGCAGCCAGTCGCTGGATTTGGCACATTCCTTTAGGTAAGATGTACTCGGTCTGATGTCATGGACTTTACAGAACTGCATCACCAAAGACCACTGCCTTCTGGAGTCACTAGAGGTCCTGCATGGAACGGCAACAGCTTCAGCTGTAATAAACTGGTGTCTACACCCGATGCTAACGACGTCTAAACTCATCGCGTGGCCCGAGATCTACTGCCTGCAAATAGCAACACCAGCACTTCCACTGACTTCTCTACAGATTAGGTCACATTCTGCCGTGGGAGCCTTCAACTACACCCTGTGGACGGTCCCACCCACCTAGGCAGCTCCACTGTCCCATCTGGACAACGGCGGCTTGAGAAGTCAACAACCTTCACTGCGAGAGCTCTGGGGGAACGGCGAGCCCAAGGTGCTGACTGCACCCCCTTGCTCTTGCCAAGGCACAGCTACTCCTACCTCTGCGACTGGAAATGCCAAGACTGTGTTCTGAATTTAAACACTGTTGTTCATTTGACTGCAACAAACCACAGACAGATCTCTTCAGTATCACCTGAATACACAGATGGCAGAATTCAGCGCTCAATCTCAATTTGCCAGCAAAAAAGCCTTGAAACTGTATTTTACTCACTTCTTTACTCCTTGATGCTCAATTGCATCCCAAAAGGCTTCTTCTAAGGAAATAAGAATTTCTGCTGCAGCTGCTTTATCACCACTGGACAATTTTGTAAACTTTTCACCTGTTTAAAAGAACATATTACTATTTCTGAGATGCTGTCTGGGATTAGAATAACAGTAATAGATTCAAAAGTACCAGAATCGACAAGCAGAACAAACACTATTAATGTAAATGACCCAACAGCTATGCCAAGGCTGCTGTCAAAGCGGCTATGTGACTTTTGAAAAAGAATTTCAATTTTCACATCACATAAACTGTTTTTGGGGATTTTGTTAATTATTTTTTTAATAAGCTGTACCTATGGCTTTAAGTAACATATGTTTTTTAGAATGATCTGGAATATATAAATAAATGCCAGTAGTTTCCTAGTTGGGATGAAAAGACACTGTGGACCTAGAGTTGGAAATTTAACTTTCTAAACTGATCCCAGGAATCATTTTAATTTCCTTCAGCTTGGAACATCTGATTTCACTGCAGTTCTAAGACAGTTTTCAAGCATGAAAAAGAAAAGAGATTTGGTAGAGTCCCTCTGTTTAATCCTCTAGCAATATTATTACAACATTAGGTTGAACTTTACTAAATATTACACCGAGTATTAGGCAGCTGCTGGACAGTGTCTCTCAGATACTCCTGCAATTCTGGCTGTGTTATATGACAGTCTTCCTCCCTTCACTGGTATCCCAGGGGCAAAATGCACCTACAAATTTAGTAAGGAGCAGGAGTACAAGAAGAGCAGAATTCTCAGCTCTTCCAAGGACAGAATGATTTTACTGCATTCCCAAGAAGTTAGGAATGATCTTTCAATCCATCACTGCTTCTCTTCCCAATAAATAAGTAACACTTGATTTTAAAACAAAGACAAGACACCCTTACCCAAAGATTCTTTTATCTGATTGTGCTGAGATTCTTGGTTTCTAGCTCTGTAAGTGAAAATTATGTTTGCAACTTTCAGGTCAACCCTGAGTTTGAGGCTGTCGAGACCGAGCAATTCTAGAAAACACACGGAGGCTGCTCCGACCGAAGGCACGCTGAAGAAAGAAAGGGCTAAGGCGCAGGCTTCGTCCCCTGCTTGCCGAATCCTGAAACAAAAAAGAACACCAGTTAGCACATATGATTTTTAACCCTTTTAAAAACATGACTATTCCCCACATAGAGAAGTACCTACAAGGTTTACTAAACTCACAGACTTTGTTTATATAATAAAAGTTGCCTATTTATAAAATAAAAAATGTAGGTATGAGAATAAAGCCTCACAAATGATTGAGCAACCTGCTCTAGTGGGAGGTGTCCCTGCCCTGGGCAGGAGGGGTGGCACATGATGATCTTTAAGGTCCCTTCCAACCCAAACCGTTTTATGATGGTACGATACCCATGGAGTTTGCAATTTAGTAAAGTTTAACAAGAACTAAACCAACTGCATTTGCTATCATAATTAATTAAAAGCACTTGCCAACAGTTTCAGTGCAAAAAGTCCCATCAGAGAGTTTACAAGCATCAGGAGCTGAAACTGATGTGCTAATTTTGAGTATACTTCACAGTAAATTTAATTCCTTCAAGCAAGATGTGCAATTTGACCATATCCTTTTGAACACGTGGTTTTGAAGCTCTGGCCAGAAAATTTAATTCCTTTAGTCTCCAAAAAATTATTTATTAATTTAACTAACAGAGTGTCATCCCTGGGAAACGTCCAAGAAAAGGGGGATCTTTTTTCTACAAAGCAATTAAGAGGCTCAGGTGCCTAGAAGAAAAGCCTCCCTGTGTTTGCTATGACTGGAACATTTTTCATTCCTTGCTCTCATCGTGCAGAATTTATTTAGTTAATTGAGGATAAAGCTCACCATCTTTTCAGCGTTATCTGATTTCTCTCCTACTCGATCCCAGAACACCTAAAATGCCAAGTGACCCTATGCACACCACTTGGTTGCTGCTGGGGAGGGTTAAGGTTACTCCAGGGGCTAAATGACAACTTCGAACCAACAAGCCGACCGTCATATCTGAGAAGACTTACAACTCTTTGGGGGATTTGCTCTTCAGTAACTGCTGGACCAAAAAGGTACCAAAAGCAAATGATGGACGTCCATGCTGCAAATAGTACAAAAAATCCAGTCGTTCCATTATAGCATATTTGTTCACCAGTTCAGGGGAGGAAAAATGAGGGAAGTCACTTGATGCATCTAGAAAGAACAGTGTCATTATTAGGAGCTGATGAATAGTGGAATTAAACATAACAAATGGCTTTCAGCTACAAACCATGAGATGACAATCAAATACCTCTCTTCTGTCTGAATTCAAATCTCAGCACACCCAAACCCTACGGAAGTTCCAGTTCTCATTGTAAAATCAGAACTCTAGATCAATTCTTAGGCCCTCAGCTTGCTTTTAAAAGAAAATACGGCTTTTCTATCTCATGACACGTTTAGGATCAATTTTCTGTCTGTGATCAATGGGAAAAGGATATCATTTCAAACCAAAATTTTAGTAATTTACACTATTTTTGTAAAAGATGTGGCCTTTTGAAGAAGCTACCTGACAAGTCATTCCACTGGAAGGTCTTTTATCCCTAGAAAAGCATATAAGATTTGAAAAGTAACATACCTGACACAGCAAGAGTATTTGTTGATTGCCAGCCAAATAATTTAGTGGGATCAAAGGGCACTAATGACTGAAAGATTAGAAACAAAATATATTGAGACAGCTTAAAATTTCCACATCAGACCGGACTACAGAGTATTTCAGGGACCTATAGCAGCAGACAATCAGGAGAGGCTTGTGATGCTGTCAAGCAGTGATGAATCTTGTGCAGTTCTCTCTCCAAGGTACAGATTTATCTACTCTGTGGGATCAGAGCCCAAATGAGTACAAGGGAAGTGTCTCAGACTCTGCCACATGGAAAAGCGTGGAAAGACCACGCTTAAGTATTTTGCTAAACTGTGATCGTGGCCAAGTTAACACTTCCCAAACATTGAGTAATTTGTAGCATTTCTTCCAACTTTCAGTTCCTCTCCTACCACAGATCTGAAGTAAAGGGCATTTTCCCAGAAATGTGTCACAACACTCCACGAGACACTATCCTTGAATTCTAAATCCAAATTTCCCTCAGACAATTGAAAACATCCTAATTTCTGTAAAACTAAACAACCTGCCCACTGAGCACGGCAAGAACATCACTGCTCTGGCATTCCAGGACTGCTGAAGTTAAGCACTGCCAGTGCTTTCCTATATCTGGGGGAGCAGGCAGCAGCCAGACTCAGGGGATTTAGCCACCATTTAAAAAAAAAAAAAAGTTCATAATGAAGCTATGAACTTTTAACTCCAAATTAAAGAATCCAAGGATTCAACGTATGGTCCCCACCCTCCAGGCTTTAGCTGGAAACAAACTTATCTTAGTTTACTTTTGTTCTGCCAAAAAAAGCACTTGTGTACCTGAAGCAGATGGTAAAGAGAGATGTCAGGTGGCAAAATTCCATGAGGAGTACACGGGGGAAAGAGAGCAGCTCTGAGTTTGGGGTAAGGAGTCAATGCCATTTTTAAGAGCTGTGGATCAACTTTCTTCAGAGGCTTTTCTGTGTCTTCATTCTGAAGAACCTGCATCGCAAAGAAGCAAAATCATTTCACTCCAAAGAAGAAACTGTCTTAAGATAATTAAAAAAAACCAGTCTTTGAATGTGCCAAACAACCTGCCTTAGGGGGATCTGACACACAGTGGTAACACAGTATCATTTTTTTCCCTGTAAAATCCTTTAAAGTTCTATAAGCCATCTCTGCAACAGTACCTGATGGCTTAGGTTACTGTGCTATGTGTCAAAAAGCTGCCTGTGCTAATACATTGTCTTCAAACACATGGCTCACCATTTCAAAAGGTTCTTGAAACTGTTTTTCCAAACTACAACTATTTGAAGAACCCAAGTGCTTCAGTTGTAACTGTTACAAAGGAGTTAAAGACTCCAACTCCTGTGCCTTGCTGCTTCTAAACCACATCACCTCAAACCACTCTACTCACTTCCTTTGGTCACGCTGAACCCAGATTTTTATAGGAGAAGAAATTAAATGATGGCATTGGTGCTTATCTTCACTAACTTACTCCTCTGAGTTTTCAACACCACGTGAGAACATCTCCAATAGCTTATCAGTGACTCGTGGCACACAGTACCTGATCAATACCTCCGGGCGCGTACATTGTAGTAGCAAGTGCCAAGAGCGTCCGTCCTTCCAGCAGCATGCTACTCACGCTGGCTTGGTTACTGGGAATCAAGATCTGAGCATTTGCTAGACTGGCCTGAAAAATCATCTTTGGATCTTCAAAGAAAAAAGGGGAGATTTCATTTCATGCAAACTCAATATTAAATCATTAAATCATGCATTAAAACCACTCTACGACTACGATCAATGTTGAATTTTCTACTTTTTTTTGTTATTAACAGTTCAAGTTCACAGTAAATTTTTCTCCATTTAAACACAGATAAGCTATTCTAAATTTTACGGTGCTTTCCCCGATTGCAAAGCCCAGTTCTACCTACCCAGATTGATTTGAATGGACTCCCCCTGTTTATCACTGCCTTGCTTCAATTCTTTATCCTGCACTGATCGCATGTTCTGAAAAAGCTTCACTTGGACTTATTGTTGTCATTTAACATGTGACTCTACAGATGTTATTTTTAAAAGTTAAATGATTTAAGGATGCAAATTTTACTGATTTTAAATTATAGTAACAACAACAAAAAAAAAAGCTAACACATAGTCCAAGGGGCAGAGAAGTCAAAATGCACCACGAGCACAAGCTTTCATTTTAACAGTACATGCGTTTTCTTATGAGTTCTGCTCAACCTGTTGGGAATATAATCAAACTGGAGGCAATGATGATCATAGACAGAATAATTCTCATGCATCTACAGCCTCCAAATCTTTCTGTACAGTTTAAGGAGGAATTCTAATCCACGTTCTAGAGGTGAGGAACCGATGCACACGTAAATGATTCGCCGCGGCCAAAAACAGGCTCGCAGCAGAACAGAGAACGAAACGCGGCTGTGCCCAACACCTGGTGAGCAGCATAAACATCAGGACACCTCCCAGGAGAGGCCAGGCTCCTACCTCGGGGGTTCCTGGCAACCCCTCGACACTGCACGAGGAATTCAAACCAGGGATGCGCTTCGTGCAATTCCTTGTTGTCCAAAATAGGGCAATTTGAAGGAGTTAAACTGGAAATAAGATGAGTAGCAGCACAGTGAAAATACAGTCCCTGCAACCACCCTCTGCCCCAGTGCAACACCGCGTTGAAAAGTCACCAGCATCTGACTTGGTGGCTCATTTCACCTGTTCTTACGCGGTCAAATCCCACCACCCTCCCCTACAAGACATCCAGCTTTAGCTGGCGTGGCAGCTCTGACAGTTCCTTTCTTGAAGATTCTGTTTCTGGGCTTGTCTGCTTCCATAAATCAAAGTAATAGCTTCAGACCTGACAACCCCAAACACTTTCCAAAGAAGGGTCCTGACTCACAAACACCAGCCTGCATAGTTTAAATATATTAAGCAAACTAAAACTGACTATGCAAACAAAACAAACAAAAAGCCAACCAAACAAAAAAAACATAAGCCAACCAACCAATCAAACAAACAAACAAAACCCACCACATAAAAACAAACAAAACCAAACCAAACCAACAACAACAGAAGAGATCTGTTGGCTTTTTTCTGGTCTGCTTTTACCTTCTTAGTAATTACACTGATAGACTGGAGTTAGAGCTAAGAAATTAACTGTGTGTTCATTAAGGGGACAGTATTCCACTAGTTCCCATACTTCGTATTTCTGTCTCCTTCAAATCCCAACTAACCCTGATTTAGATGGAAACCAGCAATTTCTTTATTTGCAAACAGATCAAGAATGAATTCATAGCTGTGCTCAGAGTTTCTGAAGTTGCCTTGGCTCATTTAAGATTGTATTGCTTTTACCTTCATACTAATTACAACTAGAATTGTTCCCTTTGATGACTGACACTCTAATACTGACAAAAGAACCTGAATAAAGCTTTTAAAGAAACCCAACCCACTGCCCCACTGTCTTACATTAAATGACAGCATTGTGACCCTTCCTTGCCAAACAGGAAGGGTCACGGAAAACTCTTATTGCCAACTATTACATTTGTGGTTCCTTATTTAAATCCACACGAGACCCGGGGAAAGAAAAGCATTCATACCTGTAATAGTCTAAGTAAGTGTACAGCAGATACTGCAAATTATGCTCTAAACAGTGAAGGACGAAACGAGTGTGGAAATCCAAACCACTTGCAGCACTGCGCTTTGGAACAGGGTGAGGATTCTGCAGGACTCCCCCAAGGGAAGACACTCTTTGGAGCAGAAGTTCAAAGTCTTCCAACTCAGAAGAGACAAAAATTCCATTTCTATCAGAAAAGGGAAAAAGCACACACGCTGATTAGACAGTTCTCTCCCAAACACGTTCTGAATGGGTCTTTTGGTTCAAAATGATAAAGCAAACATTTCCTTCTAGGGAATCCTTCACTCCCGAGGCAAACGCAACGTGCCAAAATACGGCTGGTAGTGCTCAGACAGGATTGTGGTTACTACAGCTCACTGCAGAGAATGGGGAGCAAAATGCTGCCAGATAAGAATTTTCTCCTTTGCGTTAATTAAAACAGGCACCAGGAATATAATCACTCCGAGAGATCAAAGGGCTGACAGAGGATTGCTGTTGCTGCCATGTTTCTTACTGTTTGCAGATAATGGAAAGTGCAAGTACAAGATCAAAAGTATCTATGGATTGGTGTCATTTCAAAAGTCGGGCACTAAATAAATATAAAACTGAATACATACAGAAGATTTTATTCACACGTACTTGTAAAACTATCTGATTTTGGTTTCATGTAAGATTGTGAGCTAGCAGAATGCATTAAGGACACGTACCCAGCCAACTTGGTTAGAATATCATTTCTCATATAACTACTGCACAGCGTGTTCCGGTCAATCACGTCTGGAGTAAGGGGGGGCCAGGTGCCTTGTCCACACACAGGCTGGCAGGGCTCAGATTCTTCGATCCATGAACAAATATTCAGCCAGTCATGCTGGGCTGTCAAGTGCATCCAGAGAACCTCAGGACTGCATGTCTTGAGTTCTGCGTTTCAAAGAGGCAAACTGGTGAAGCCAGCACAAAGAAGCAGGGCTCAGGGAAATGCTGTCAGCAGTCGATACACGTACATACAGCTAACGAACATTTGCAACCATCGGCAGCTACGATGCGGAGATTCAGTGAACTGCTACAGCTTGTCAGAGCTGTATGCTGGAAAAGCTAAATGTATAGGACAGTGCAACGGCTTTACACAACGTAGCAGAGTATGGTGTTTACAACAAGTGGCTGTGCATTAGACAACTCTCTTTCAGCCACTTCCAAATTTTTCTCTACAGGAAAAACACAGATCCGTGGCAGAACGGGATGAAAACTCATCACTGGCTCATTTTCACTGGCAAAAAGTGAGCAATGCCCGGCAGTGGCACACGACTTTAGTGACACACTACGTCACAGACAGACTTGCAATTCACAGCTTGAGTCCTCAGTACCAGAACACTTGCCTTGGCGTGGTTTTCTGGGGAGAAGAATCATTTCCCGAATCAGCTCGTCCCACCACTGAGCCCAGTTAAGCATCACTCGGACTCTCTGATGGTGAGCCTGTTGCCCGCTACAGTTCAACGAGTCCAGCACAGCCATATGCCTGGAAAAGTCTGGTTCTTCCCTCCAGTTCTTCAAACTGCAAGGAAGCCTTTGCATTAGCAGGTTTTCTAGCACTCTTTCAAACAACAGTCCACAATCTAACCAATAAAAGATGATGAAAGAGTCAATAGATTTTGCTAGTCTGTTTGGAAGAGAGCTCTGGGAGTGGCAGGGGAACTTCCTTCAGCTAGAAGTCTGAGAGTGCTTATGAGGCAACGAGCAAAGGATTTCCTCCTTGTTCCAAAACGGACACAGCTCCGTGACATGAGTACAATGAGTAAAATGCTGTTTATAGGTCACTTTGCTGTATTATGGGTATCACGTGTCAAAAATACAACAAACATTCTATCTGCATGTTTCACTCGATTAAGAACTCTAATAATATCATTTGTTATTAAAAATAATTCACTTGTGGTGCTGATGACGTGACCAGAAGATCGAGAGCAGGTCACGACTGAGTCTGGAAAGAACATGACAGTGATTGTGAGAAAAATTAATCTGCTCCCCCACTGACCCTTATTTCTACAAATGAAGTCCAGTGTGAAATGAATGAAATTACAGAAGACTGTATTTGTTAGTAGAGTAAATGTTATGGAAAGTAGAAACCAGCATAGTTTAAATCCTATTAATGCCACTAATTAGTGATTAAAACTGATAACCCACATTACCTGGAAAGAGATTGAATCTCTTTATTTTCTTGGGAGGGTTCTGAGTATAAACTTTCAACCTGATGCACAAAGTCTATCATTTTCTTCTCTTTTTCAGAAAAATAATTTTCTTCTTGTAAAACTTTCACCTTTAATTGAAATTAAAGAATTACCTCCAATTACAATTTTTATCTGCTTATAATATATAAACGTTGTAAATGATCCTGCAAGTGTAAAGAGTTAACCAAAAATAAATAAAATGGATAAAAAAATAGGATAAAATGCTGGAAGCACTGAGGTCAACACAATCACAAGAGGGACAGGACTTCATACTGCGGGCAAGCAACTGAGAACTGGGTTGTAGCCAGAACAAAGAACAGACATTTGAACACAGTTTAACTACACATGCAAAGGAACATCAGCCAATGACGTGTTTCAGCAACAACAGGGCAAGGATGTGGAGACAAAACCTGCTTTGCTGCTGCTCTGGCAGTGTGTCTGATACACTTTCTTGGTGTAAACACACATCAGTGAAGCAAAGAAAGCCTTTCCTACACTCACCAACAAATCTCGGACGTGTTTATCAGCTGTGTAGAAACAGATCTTATGCAACTCCTCCTTCACATCGAAGCCCTAATAAAAAAGACGATAATCACGGGCAGAAGCAGCACACCCCTTTCTCCCAAAGCACGCCACCTTTATGAGCACGCTCGCAATGGTCATTCCCCCAGTTAGGACAGAGGTCACAATAACCCCGTGATCTGCGCGACGTCTCCAGCACATCTGGATGTAAATTGTGCACCCGTTAATACTTGGCCTGCCAGAATCACCTTCACACTTTGCTGATCATGACATCGGTCACTATATAGAAATTCATAGAATTGTTTTGGTTGGAAGAGACCTTTAAGCTCCTCAGCCCTGGCAGTGCTGGGTTAACAGCTGGACTCCGTTATCTCAAAGGTCTCTTCCAAGCAGAATGAGTCTGTGGTTCTGTCAGTCATAAAGAAGAGTTAAGAACTATCAGCTCACTGAACACTTCTCACCATATTTCTTAAAAGTTCTGAGGCCTCTTTGGTATTGTTCTTCAGAAGACGGTCGTAGACCAGGTTCAAACCTGTCTGAATAAATTCTTGAAAACTTTGAGCAGGATGCTGATGCATTCGGAAGTAGGTTTGGGCCTCTGGCATTTTATTGCTCAAGATGGCCTCAGCAATGACCTCCTAAAGGGGGAAAAAATAAAAGGAATAAACTGGTCTGATTAACCTTCAGTGGTACTATCTTTATAATCCCCATACTGATTTCCCCCCCCCCCCCAACAGTTTAAAGGCATTTCCATATTAATAATTCCTCTATAAGAATAGTAAGAAATGAATTGCTCATTTTTACCTCTGCTGACAGTTTTTCCCACGTTTGACTTTCTTCTAACACAGGCAGATCTTCATCGAGATCCCTTCCTGTGTGTCCTGCATTTATTTGTGGTCGAGGATATTTTCTCAGAAATTTTCTAAGTTTAATAATGTAATCGGTTAAAACATCTGCGCCCTTCTGGAGGAATTCATCAGGTTCTGGCAAAAGCATCCAAGAGATGAGTTAAACAGCAATGAACCACGGAGCACGTGTAATGCTTAGCGCTGCCGAATGGCTCTCCTGACGGACAAGCAGAGCAGAGCTCTAAGAGGACATCAGCTCTGTACTGCAGCTGGACCTGTACAGGGACTGACACCATCAGGATACAGTCACAGCCCTACCAGGGCTCCCATGAGGTCCCCTGTCCTCAGTGATGGACAAGTAAATGGGACTGGGAAGTGCTCCAGATAGAAAAACCATCACAGAATCCCAGACTGGTTTGGGTTGGAAGGGACCTTAAAGATCATGCAGCTCCAATCCCCCTGCCATGGGCAGGGACACCTCCCACTAGACCACCTCATCCATCCTGGTCTTAAACACTTCCAGGGATGAGGTGTCTGCAACTTTAAAATAAGCTGGTATGGTATTTTTTCAGCTGTATCAGTTTCTTAAAGTGGTCTATTCTGTTCCACAGCTACATAAGTATTTGTGCTGCAATATCTCAAGCAGTGGCACTGAGAAAATAGTAAGCAGCTGAGGGCTAAACTCCGGCCATTTGACGGCACCAGCCTCGAGTATCCAGCAACAGCCTCCAAGTCCCATTTTATCCCTCCCAAGATGAGCCTGCTGACAGCACCGTGTCTGATCTGAGACCCCCATCACAGCTGTGGGGCTCACACAGACACCATATTAATTAATCTGTATGCAGATTAATTTCTCACATTTCCCCTTAAATAACACCTTTCATCCACTTAATTCTAGCACACTTTTGCTGCTGTTAATTCTAGGCAAATTCAGGCTTTTAATTAAAAAACCCACGAGCTGTTCTTACTTGGCTAAACGATGACATCTCCCACTACTACGTACAGTTCAAAATGAGTAATCTCACCCTCTGTGTGCACAAAAATTTCTTCAAGTTGCTTGCTAAGGAAAGTCAAGGTGAGGTTCAGCAGCTGCTCGGAAAAGTGTTTACTGTGCGGCTCCATATCGTTCTCTCGGATTGCTGAGCAAAGCAAGTTTAGAGCTGGCCTCAGCTCTTCCAGATCTGTAATGTTTACATAAAAAGTCAAAAGATTTGCATTATGCCGCAAGAAATGATGAGATAAATTTTAAATGCAAGTTAGAAGTCTCAGAGGTACGCTAGGAAAACCCTCTGAAATGTGTCAAACGATACACGTCACACGCTTTGCCCTCGCATCGAAACGCTTCTGACACGTGTGGCAGTATCAGAACACAACAAAAACCCCACGCGCCAGGCACCGCTTCTCTCTGCTTGTCCAGAAGTGGAGAAGCTTGCAATATAGCAACATCCAAAAGCACGAGAGCACAGGCAGCTCAATCTACATTTACAAGCACACCTCCAGAAAGAGAAAGGCAATTAAATTCAAACCTCTGCGTAGCTGCAAGCGTTTGACTTACTTTTCAGGTAGGACTGGGATGCGCTAGCAGCAGCCTGGGCAGGTCCTGAGTGGGGTGCAGACAGGCTGAAAAGGCTTTCTTTGCTTTTTAAGAATAAGTCTACTGTGTCTAGCTGACGATTTTCCAAACCTGCCTAGACAAACAGGCAGGAGAAGGGTTACGCCTCTATTCTCACCACAGATCCTGTACACTCACCCCGAGTAGCTTTACTTCATACTGGGAGACAAAATCCACACGCAGAAAAAACAGGAGGAATTTAAACTGTGTGCCCAACAGCTGCAGCCTGAAGTGACAAGGTGAGCTATTCAGCACCTGCCAAGAGGCTTTGCAGAAACCCTGCCCCGTGGCTTCAGAGAGAAAAATGTTAATTGAGCCACTTATTATAGTTCGATTTGGGATAGAAAAGAAGTACTGCAAGAATCGGGATTTTGCATAAACCCCCAGCAGCTGAAAACTGCTGGGACCACCCCCCCTCCCCATCAATTAACTTCCCATCACACCCTTCAAATAAAACCCAAAGAATCAAATGGCTTCATCTAAGCTCCCTCCCTCCCTCCCAACACAACTGACAGCGTACTGAAAGACGGGTGGACAGCTTCTCGCAGAGTCCCACACTTCCAGACCAGTCTGGTTTTTTTGCAAGGATCTCTGTCATCTAAAAGTAGAAGCAGAGCGCTGGAAGAGATGAGTTTTGTGGTCTGGTACATGAAAAATATTCTTCTATCACCTTTGTTAAGGGATACCAAGCAACGTTCAGTGGCTCCAAGTTCTCCTCCTGGCTTTACAGGAGTGCTATGAAACAAAAAACTAGTTCCAAGGCTTTTATTTTAATATTTGGCACTTGGCAAGAGCGCAAAAACTGCTGCAGAAATTGGCAAAAATACTCTTGGGCCTAAGAGGAATTTTTGAGCACTGTTTAGGTTAAAAAGTGTATTTTTTCCTTAATGAGCTTTTGTGGGTTTTTTTAAATGTACTTTGTTGCTGTATTTCTTCTTTCGGGTTACGCATCTGGGTTACTCGGGTTTTTTATTGTTTATTTAATAACTAATCCACTACTTTTTTGCCCCCAGGTTACTGAAGTGCACTTCTAATTGCATCTAAAATCACCACTAACATCACCAAACTGCATTCCTGACTTGAAAGAAGTACTTCTGTTACCTGCAAGACATGAAACAGGTTTCTTTACCTCTAGCGCGTGTATGGGAATTGAACATCGTTCCCATCCATTGAGATGACAAACGGAATCTACGACTCCAGCGCTGCCATAGATCATCAATCTATTCAAAAACTCCTCTTGAGTTAAACCAAACAGAACTAAGGAGAGACCACGCTCTAAATAAAAGAATCAGACCATCGTTACATTGTTATACATAAGCAAGTTGCTGCACAGCAACATTTCTATCCACTGCCTCTCCATTTGGATTTCAGCTCAGCAAGGAGACATCAGAAATTAGCCAAGCAGGCTACCAAAAGAAAAAAAAAAAAACCCAATAAAAAAAAGCTTTTATCAGATAGCTCCATCAGAATAATTCTATAAATCCCTCCTCACCTGTCAGAAGCAGACATAAGGGCACCTCCTGGCTGCAATCCACGTAAACACTGGTTTTGCCAAACTGGTAATAGGTCACCTCTTGAGACTCAAAATCCCAGAGAGCAAGAGTCAACCCTTTGTCTTCTGTTAATACCACAAACAGGGCCTTAACGGCAGTCACCAGTTTACACTCCAGTCTCACCGCCTCTCGCGGTGCTTCTCTGGGGATTTGTTTCCACTGCTGCCTTGCATGGCCGAGGTTCGTCCCGTCGCTTCGTCCTGCTCTGGAAAGGGCCCACGTGACAGCCCGTGGGACGAAAGCCACCATCTTCTCGGAATTCTCATAGATTTCAGGATCATGATCTTCAAGATGGGTAAAAAACTGATACCAAGGTAAATTCAAGTCATTTGCCAAATGTGAAGAACCTGGTCGCCCTCTCCTCACTGTATCACACAGGGAGGCTAAGTGTGCCTTCCAGGACCTGCAGTGAAGAAGGAAGTGACTTATAACACCAGCTATTCCTCCAAGAACAATGCAGTTAAATAAATTCAAAGTTTCCTCGCTTAAATAATATGCATTTTAAGCTTATAGACTCTGCCTGGCATCTTGCATTTCAACCTTAACAAGTCCTGTTTATTTCTATTTGAATGCTGTTTGCAGCCAAGCAGAACGATCACGGCCACAGCAGCCGACAGCATCCACAGGGTTGAGCATTCTGAAGCCTGTGTGAAACGTGCAACAAACTCTCAAGTAGCTGGAATATAAAAATCTGTCAATAGAGCTTCTAACTAAATGTAACAGCCTCAACAGACCGAGTGACTATTTGGAAGCTGTCTGGTGACATCTGTAAAGTTTTCTCATCCCATTTCCTAACACCATCTTAGCAGTCAAAAGATTTAAGGCAGGATGAGCTGATTTTACTTGCCACAACTCCAATTAAATAAATAGTCAGCAGTTTATTAATCAATGATTGAAATGAGGCAAACCCCAGCCTGTTTGAGAAGCATTTTCATTACGTCCCTGTCTGTGCGGAAAGGCAGCGACAAAAGCTCCATGCTATAGTCTGAACTAGCAAGGTCATCCTCATCAAGTCCTTCAGGAGGCTTCAGTGGAAGACTTTCTGGATCTCTCTTGCAGAACAAATGCCCAGGGAAGTGCCTGTAAAGAAATAAATACTAAATTTCATCTCCTTCAGATGATTTTAAGATTTATTTTTTTCCCCTCTTCCTGTTTCAATCCTACAAAGCAGTTTCCTCTCACATTAAGAGCATTCCCCAAAACGTACCCAGCTGAGCTGTCAAAACCCAAAGCTATTTCCCATGAGGTGGACATTACCTCTCAACAACAACCTGGTCCTAAATTATCAAGCAAAATCAGTGAAGCTGTATCAACAGTTTAACAATCCCATACCCTACAGTGTTTCTTCAAGGTGCGGCCAACCACTGCTGCACGGATTGACAGCACGTGTCATCATCTTCCTAGAAAACATGCAAAGCCTGACAGGCTTCTTCTATTTGTTAACGTGACAGACCATAAACTGGAGAAAATAATAATGGGTGATATTAAAAGAAATATGAAATTTCTGCTCTACCAGAGAGCCAGGACCCAACATAAAGAGACGACAGCATCTCCACTACTACAGGACTGAGATGAGGCACTTTTTTCATGTCAGTTGTACAGGAAACTTTCATTTCAAACGCACCTGAAGTACATGTTCAGGTCCACAGAGATGGCATGGTTGGAAGAGCTGGTGAGCACAGCCATGCTGAGATCATGAGACACTCTGATGGCAGTGAGCGGTGGCACGACGGCTGGGCTCCTGCCCTCATCCTGCCCGGCCTCCTGGCACAGCGCCACGTTGACCTTCGCTAGTCGTGCCCCATCGAAAGAGTCGAACACGTCTTTAAACAGCATCAAGGAAAACCCCAGGCCTCAGATTGTCCAACGAATGAGAAATTAAACAGAAGGGGAAGAGGGTGAATTTCTGGTAGCTTTGTGGTCCAAGCAAAACGTTTAGAGTTGTTTTACAGAAGCGTTCTAAGCTCAGGAGCGAAGAAACACCCCACTTGTGCCATCTCCAAGAAGTGAACTGGGACAAAGACATATCAGCAGCTGTAGGAGGGAAAAGTACCTGACTTTACTGCTGTCTCTTACATACACATCAAAAAAAAAAAAAATCAACAAAGAATCAAATGGAGCACCTTGTGGAGCAGCCCACCAGGTCTGGACTCCAGCTACTGATCCACAGGAGACAGCTCTCTGGCTGGTTCCCATGCTGTGATTCCCTGAAGATCTGCAGGTCATTTCCAAAGGATCTAATTCAGAAAAGAGTTGAGCCTGTTGCACGCAGATCCACTATCAAAACCACTGGAAACCATCACTCCAGGGAGCAGGAGATTCCAGCAGCACATTGAGAAACTACGTTTTGTACCTGACTGGGGCATTTTTTCCTACAATAACTCACCCTTTGCTACCCAAGCCCTCTACTAAAAGCATCTTCAGATGCTTGAATGGCTTTCAAGAAATTGTGGTCATAATGTTGGGTAGAGGGTTGGACCTGATGACCTTCAGAGCTTTTTTCCAACCTTAATGATTCAATGAAATTTAACCCTGACAGAAAAGTGACTTTGTCCTTCCAGCTCATTTACGCTGAGCCAGCCTGGGCTGCAAAGGATACAAATCCAGCCTGAGCTATCCAACAGGAACAGGATCCCCCTGCAGAAGTGAGTGTCCGTTACTCTGTCCAAACCTTGAGGGGGCAAATCAAGGGCCAGGCAGTCGCACGTCTCTAAGGGCAAGTCCCTTGCAGGAAAGGCCAGATGCACAACGATAAACTTATTGAGCAGCAGCATGCACTTGTTGTTTCCAAAAGACAGGATGCTCAAAGAGGAAATCGAAGACAGACCTGTGAATATAAAGGCATTTTAGGATTATAGCAACTGGGTGCTTTTGATTTGTAAAGATAGCTCACAAAAGTTACAGCTTAAATTCATTGCCTCTCCTACCAGCTTCATAGAAGTTGGAAGGCAGGGAAGAAGCTTGTTTTGTTTTAAATCTCACTTTCTATGTCAGAAACATTAATTTTAGAACAGCTCTCTAAACCAGTCCAGGTTTTTTAAGTGGCCACTACTATGAAGAACACCAAAAATCAGCACAAACTAATATTTCTGTCAGCACTGAAAATAAAAGCTACAATCTCTGGGAATCAAAATACTTTGGTGAGGGAGACTGTTTCAGAACATGTAAAATAGGTCTGGGTCCTGCAGGCTGCACACTGTAACCACACGTGGCGTTTGCTGAGCATAGAACATGAGGTTAAAGACACCATCAGTCCTTGCAGGATTAAGCAGGAGCCCTGCCACACTTTTCTTCCCATCAGTTTCAAGATCAAATGGAAAGTTTGAGATAAAAAGGTTGTATTAACGTTTCACAAAGTTTATTTTCAACTTCGTATCATCCAAAAACTTTACAACTCCCTCTAACCAAGTCATCTTTGGATACAGAAATGCCTCTACTGTTTTTCGGGTTCATTAACACCACTACTGATCACTTTAAATGGGTGTGAGAGTAGCAGACTCTCCGCCAGGGTTCAGCCCTACCACCTCCATTTGTTCCACCAGCTGAGGCAGCAACTGACCCACAACAAATTCAAATATGGACAACACACTGAAATTTACTCACTAAAGTTTTTAGCTTCAAGGAGCTTTTTAAGTCTCTCTTCCTTACAACTGTGCAGGGAAACTGGGTTGTATTTTCCATCTTCTACAGTGAATTCATAGACAAACAGGTCATGGCTTTTACTAAGAGCCAGTATTTTTGTCTTGCCCTCTTGCGGATCATCATCATCTTCTGTATTCTCCCACATGAAGCTGAAGATAGAACGTTCAGTTTGTTTATTGACCTCAAACTCTTTCCACGTGTCATAGGCTGAACAGCCCTGGAGGTGTGCTAAGGATCCACAGCATCAGTTTAACCTTTTACAGGAAGATTCTGCCACCGCCACCCCCTCCCAACAGCAGGGCGTATTTCATCCCTAGCAGGGCATTTTTGATCCCTAGCAGGGCCTGCAATACCAGACAGCACTCGAGGAATCCCTACTTCTTCTCAATAATATAGTTTCTCTACCCTTGTGTGTTTCTTTAGTCATCCCTGACATGTGCCACGTGAGTGATGCTCTGCTTCGGGCCTTCAGGACCAGCAGCACTGGCAGAAGCAGAGGGTGCTGCCCATTTCCACAGGTTTCCCCTCCAGCCGCTGCTGCTCAGGCTGAGGAACTCTGAAGGGATCTGGCTCCGCACCTGCTCTCCTGCGAGAGGGAAGCAGGCAGAGAGGAAATGGTCAAAAGGCCACTAAGGGTGGTGCAGGACAGAACGGGAGACTAGAGCATGAGAATGGCATTGGTGTTGCCTAACGCTGGGGGTGTTTAGAACTGCAATGTGCCTGTGGTTTTGACTCGGCTTGAAAAACCCCTGAAGCAAATTACAAACATCTTGTGATCACGAGAGCATGCCCCTGACCAGCAGATAAGGAAGTCAAGCAGTCAGGGAACTATGGATTTTTAAGCCAGCAACTCAACAAAAACCTCAAATGTTCTTTTTTTTTTTTTTTTTTTTTTCCGATCTACTGTAATGACTACACCCACAACTAAATAAGTAAGCAGATCTAAACTAAGGTCCCCTCCAGCAAGGAGATTAGCGGAGGGCATCCCATGGCAAGGCCGGGTTTGAAAGTGCCCCTCAGGCCCCTGCAGCCCCCAAGCCCGCCCTGCCCGTGCTTGGCTGCTCCTGCCCAAGGAGCTCCCGCAGCCCCCGGGGTCCACCCGGCGCCTCTCACCGAAACACAGCGAGGCCAGGGGACCCTTCGCAACCTCCCCTTCCCCTCCTCGCCCCCTAACACTTACTCAGCCCAGGCTCCCGGGAGGACGCTGCCCCGGGCCCGGCCGCCTCCGCTCGGCACCAGGGACTCCAGGTAGATCCCACCAGGGACCAGGAGGCTGCCCAGAGCGTCCTGGCCCCTGCTCAGCCGGACCCAGGCCGCGTCCCGCAGGGAGCCCAGCGCCTCCCCCGAGGCGGCCGCCAGCAGGACGCGCAGCTCCCGCTTCGGCCCCTCCATTCCCCCCCCGGAGCCTCGCTACCGCCGGGCTACCGACCGCCCCCCGCCATCTTGGGCGGAGGAGCGCTTCCTTCCGGTCACCTGACCACGCTGCCCTAAGCCGTGGGGTGACTACAACTCCCAGCAGGCACCGCGGGCCATGCCCTGCTATCGTGGGGCAATGCACGCTGGGAGCTGTAGTCTCGGTGAGCGGCGGCGGGAACTGGGCTGCAGCCACCTTCGCTCCCCGCCGCCTCAGCACCACAGCTCCCCGGCTTTGAAACCCCTTCAGGGATCACGGGAACTCCAGCACTGCCCTAGGCAGCCTGGGACAGCCCTGGACAGCCCTCGGGGGAAGATTTTTCACCACCCTTGTGCTCCAGCCTCTTCCCCAGCTCCGTTGCCCTTTTCTGTCTACGCTCCAGCCCCTCCATGTCCTGCTGGGAGTGAGGGGCCCAAACCTGACCCCAGGATTCGAGGGGCAGCCTCCCCCGTGCCCAGTGAAAGGCGACGGTCCCTGCCCTTACGTTGACCGCAGCACCTGGGGACGCCGCTCTGAGCACGGCTGAAGAAGCTCAAAACCTGCAGCAAACCTGCCCCGGGAGGGGCGCCGGGCACCGCAGCGAGACGCCCACGGCAAACTCCCTCCAACGCGGAGGCCACGCCCACGAGCAAGGCGGGGCCTATGGAGGGCGGGGCCTCTGTAATAATTCCCCGCCCATATGGGCGGGGCCGCGTCAACTTCGGTGCCGTCCCCCAAGGCGCTTCCCGCTGGTGGCGGCCGGACGGTGGCCGGGAGGGTCCGTTTTGTCCCGTTTCGCGCTCTCCCATGGCGGAGCGAGAGGATGTCGCTGGTGCTGGGGCTGCTGTCGCACACGCTGAGCAGGGTGCTCTGGTACTCCGGGCTGCGTAGAGGCTGCCATGCCCCCCGGAGCCAGGCCATGGAGCAGGACAAGGCGCTCGAGGTTTACGGTGACTGTCGGGGGGGTGGGCCGGGTGTCTTTGGTTGGGGGGGTTCAGGCGTCGTCCCTCGGGGACAGGCCTGGGGTGGGGGGCCTGCTGTGGGGCGGGGGTCTGCGAGGGGCCGTGGGGTCGCGGTTATGAGGGGCCCTGGGGGCCGCCGGTGCCTTTGCAGGGTGGGGGGAGCCAGGCCCTGCCCAGCCCCTGGGGATGCCGAGAGCTGTGTGCTGGGCTCGGGGCTGTGGGGACAGCCCTGCGGGGTCCCGGGGGGCGGGAGGGCAGGGGGCTGCTCGTGGTGT
>JANIJG010021008.1:0-21831 GCA_024611175.1 Megaceryle torquata
AGCTTATTAACTTTATGCTCCATCTTTCAAAGGATACATATATGCTTTGGCTTGATGTTAGCTTGTTGCAGCTACTAATTTGTGTGTGTTTCTGCTAAAAGAAGCAAAGCCTTGTTTATATGCCCATGCTATCTCACAACTGAAAAAGGATTGAGCTTCTAAGTTGAACAGAAGAACTATCTCAGAACAGAAGGCCTATCTCAAAATTTCCTATTTCATAGCCATAGTTTGACATAAAGCTTTTTCCCATGCCTCAAAAATTTAAGCCCAACAAATTTTTTTTTCCCCAAAAATAAGAGAGCTGTTGCAAAGACTGAAGAAAAGAAGCATACCCTGCTCCCCCAGGGAAAGTAAGAGAGACATTCAAAATGTGAGGCAGGAGAAAATCAGCAGTGATACCGTCATCTGATGTGATTGCCCAAAATGCACAAAGGCTCTAGACTGTATAATGTGTATTAAAATTCCATCATACTTTACCTCTAGCAAATTTTCTTTCAGCACCTCTGGAAAGATGAGAGGCAAGCTCTATCTTACAGCAAGAAAAACTAACAGAATGGAGTGCAAAAGCAAGCACACATTTCTTAATTAACAGCATAAAATTGTCATCAGCAACACAGTTTCTGGAAATTATTTTTCCAGAGTTACTGAAGGATTGTTCTTCAGAAACAAATGAAAATAACTAATTATTATAGAACCCTTCTTACCTAAATTTAATAATCTAAAAGTTAGGTGCCTGGACTCTAGCATCTAGCTTAAACAATCAATAGAAAAGTATGGATTCACCCCCACTGATTCATCCCCTTGCCTCCAGGGGAAATATTTGTCTCTAAGCTAGCTACATGAAATACCCAGCTTGTAGGCAGCTTACAATTGCTGCATAATTCCCAAACAAAGCTTTATCAACTTTTAAAAAGTGAGGATGGGAAAACTTACCCCATATCTAGAATCCAACTCTCCTGAAAGTGGTGACTTGTACCAGTATTGTGGGGGTAAAAAACAATATTCACAATACTTATTAAAACAATGTGATTAAGCTACTGAAGTACCTTCTAACAGTTTAAATGACTGATCATCGTTTACATTCTGACTCTGTGTTCTTGGTTCTACCCCACACATTACGTCCAAATGGCAAAAAGTTTTGTTATAATAGCACAAAACCATGCAGTATTCTGACTAGATGAACATCATGATATGTCCAACTCTGAACACTCAGAAAAATGTCACTGAAAAGCCATTTGACATCAGACTAATGGACTAACAACATCCTTATATACTTTATCAGTAGTTTCTTTTGCACTGTTGCACAGTGTTACCAGTTCATTTAGTAGATTTGTAATACTTACACTTGAGTCATCTCTCTATCAATGAATTGAAATAATTTTGCAGCTCCAGCAAGTTGGGCAAGTAAGCCTCTTGTGTTCTATTTATAATGGCCTATAGTCTGAAGTATAACAATATATCAGCATATTTTGAGAAGAGCACTCAAAACTCTCAATGCTTTTGCTCCATAGTCAGTGTCATACATCTGAAAACTCATTGTTTAGGCATGTGCAAAGGCACACAAATGCACTGTGTGAAGATTGAGAAAATTTTTACCTGAGAAAAGTAAGTTTAGACTGTAGTCAAACAATGAGTCCTCCTACATAAATCACAGATTTCTCATTTACTCAACTGCTCAATATTTAATACTTATTCTAGTGCTAATAGAAGCAGTCATAAAACCTAGTAATCCCTTGAGACCTATTAATGCAGGTTTTTCACCTACACAGCTTTCTCTGTTGCTAATTTAATTCACTATATGATCAGAGACATACAACAGGCAATGCAATATAAATGCATATCCTAAGAAAGAGAACATTCAAATCAAGCATAACAGGTGAAAAGAGCAAAGAAGAATGAAAAATGACATATTAAGAGCATAAAACCAAAGGCAAAAACCCATCTAAATAGGCCACCCACACTTAATACAGATAAGTGAATAATTTTAAGGAGCAGAATAAATGTTATGATGTTTGTGTTACAAACTGGTAAATGCTCCAGTTACTGCTTCCCAAAATAGGAAGAAAGTGGCACACCTCTCCTCATGAGATCTCGGCATCACACTCCGAACTATGAAGTAAACTAGGTTACACAGGTTTATTGGAAAGTCTGCTTATTGCCATTGGGAAAAAGAGTATTTAATGGACTTGGCCAATAAAGAGGCTGTAATATGGAAACAGGTCATGAGAATACACATAAAACATACCTCTCAGTGTATTTCCACCTTCAGTATGATTAAAAGGTTAAAAATTCTCAGAGCTCCTCACCTAATACTTCCAGGGGTCATCAAACAAAAATTATAGGAAATTCAACTTCAAAACAGATGTCTTTCAGATATTTAATATCTAATACTCAATTCACATTAAGAATAACTGCATCAGGCAGCTTAAGGTCTTGCATTCTATTGTCTTTCTCTGTCAGAAATATTTTGAAATTTTGTTGCTGCAGAACACTTAAGTACATCTCTATTTTAAGTGCTAAATAGCCACTGTAAAAATCAAATGGTTAAGAATGCAACAACCTCCTTTGTCGGGGCTCATTTAATGAACATCAGTTGTTTGAATGCTCTGAAAAAAATTAACACAAAACCAAACAACAAGGTTTTGTCTTTGATGTCCCTGGCTATACAGCTATAATTTCACCATCCTCAGTTTTACCCAGCTTGAACAAAATATAGCTCCAGATTGCTCTTTCAGCACTTGCTTCATGTTCCTTAGTGTTCAGAGGGGCTGATATTTCCCTTTACAAAGGGGGCCTACTCCTAAAGCCAGATGATGACATGAAGGCTAATTGCATCTCCAGAATACAGAAATGCAAGGTGAATCTTCAGAGAGAAAGCCTAAGCTTACTATGCTTGTTTATTTAAGAGAGAAGAGACTGAAACCTCTGCATCATCTTGATTTTAAGGTCATTTGACTTTTATTGCTTTTGTCTTCTGGCCTTCCATTATTTTATGAAAAGCTAAAGAACAAAATTTATCTGGAGTAATTCTAATATATGTTCAGACGAGATAGAAGTGGTTCAGAGGAGACAAGAATGAAAGCCAGTAGTTACATGAGATTAATGTCACTGAAGCTATTGCAAGCCAATCAAAACTATTCAATATCTAAACTAATTTTATAACTATTGGGATAATCAGTCTAGTAAGAGGTCAATCATCTTCAATTTCTTTCAGATTGAATGTCAGGATATTTCCACTATTAAGCTGATTAAATCAATGTCATCATCTTCCAGATGGGAGGTGTTTACAGTAGAAATGGCTAGCTCTACACAGTACAAGCATAACCCTAAATATCCAGAATATGTATTTTTGAGCAAAAAGCTTAGTTCTGTCTTGTTCATTTTGCAGAACTGTTGCAATTCTGTTGAATTGAGCTGAACCTCTTTGATGTAACTGAGAGGAATCCCAAGCTCTGTGGAAATTTGTTCTAAAAACGGTCTTTAAATATTACAGAGCAACTGAGTCAGTTCTTTCAGCACCTGTCAGATCTCTTCAGGAATATGTTACTGAATATTATAGTATGGATGATTTGCCTGAACACTTGAAAGGAATACACTTCTGTATTCCTAAAACATAACCTGAGCAGAGTTAGTTGCAACTTTAAAAGGAAAAATTAAGCTTCACTAGAACTGCTTCCTACTAATTTATTAATACCAAACTCCAGAGGACATTGTGTACCTGGAGCTCATTTGTACCTACGTGAATTGACTATTCTGGAGTAAAATACAAATACTACCATTTCACAGAAACTGTTCACAAAACAGCAAATAATCAGCCTAATTTTACTGACTTTTAGAAAATCACGTTGATATTTGTCATGTTATACCTACGCAACACAAAAGTGCACAGTTTGGAAAGGGCTGTTTTGAGGCTGGTTTATTTCCCTCTCCTCGCCTATAAACTACCATAAAACGTTCATCATGGAACCCAAGACTGTTTGTTTTCCTACAGCTGGCAGTACAATAAAAGCCAAATTCAGATGTCTGCAGTCTGTAATTAAAAGAAGGGAAATGGTATTTAAAAGAAGGAAAATGGTATTTAACTGAAACTGTTGTTAATCGTAGTCTGTTTTCCAGTTGAATGAAAACAAAGGTTAGGGTGAAGCAAGAGCAACTCCACAGATGCACCAGGATGAAGCTTTAAGAAACAAGGTTGTCCTGGGTACAGCCAAGATAGAGTTAATTTACATAAGATGTTAGGAGGGACTATAGCCAGGACAGACAACCAAATCAGCCAATAGGATATTCAACACCATACAGATGTCACACCCTCTATGAAAGGGGGGTGAGGTTGGGCTGGAAAGCACAGAGGTTTTGGGCATGGTGTCATTTTGCAGAGGTAGGTAGTTTGGATGGTGAGCACTGCATTGTATATCACCCATTTTATACCTCATTTCATTAGTATTATTGTTATTACTGTTTCTTCACTTTCTGTGTTGTTCTAGTCAATTCTCCTTATCTCAGCCAACAGGGGGTTGACTTTTTCTCCCAATTATCCTTGGTGATTAGTGGTGAGAGTGAGTGGCTGTGTAGTGCTCAGCTGCCAGCTAGGTCTAAACTGTAACACAAGGACACTCTTATCTGTTTTATAACTCTTACTGTATCCATTACAGAAACCCTGTACTATGAAAAAAAGTTTTTTGGAAAGTAAAGTCCATCAAAACACTATGCTACATGTAAAGATCTAAGACCTGAAAATAGTGAAAACACCATAATTAAAATCACACAAGACCACTGAGAAGAAGCTCAAAACCAACAAATCTTGTAAATCTTGTACCATCATGATAAAATACTAGTTGCCAGAGAAGAAGCATACATGAAAGAAAACACAACCTCATTCTCAGTGTGAAAAGAGAATATGAGATTTTCCTCTCTCTGATTCAAAGAATTACCTGAATCCTCATTTTCCTTTTTCATTTTGTTTCCAGAAATAACAAGAGAAAAGTGTGAAAGAGATCCTTGATACCTTTAGAATTAGGGAAATACCAATATTAACAAGCCACAAAAAGAATCCTTCCCCTTGTATTCCACATCCTGTATGAAGCAGAAGAGAGAAAAATGATGGCAGGAGATTACTTTCTTCCATCATTGCTCACACAGCTTTATGCACACATCAAAACAAGCACTACATAGATAACCTGGAGCAAAACTTTAGGTCATACACCTCTGTTGTTTCCAGAAGTGTATGTCAGCTCAGGCATAATAGGACAAAGAAACAATCTCACAGATGTTATATATGTATTGTGGATAGAAAAATACACCATACTGGATCAATTTAAGAGGACAGTCTATTTTGTTCTATACATAATAAAAATGCCTAGAAATTCTGTGGAAACAAAACAACAACCACCCACCAAGCACAAAACAAACCCAGACCTTAGAACAGAAAAAGGTTACAAAAATCCTTGCTAGCTAATCACTTCTAAGGTAGCAAGCAGGAAACTCACCCTGACACAACCTTGAAGTAGTAACAGGACTTGCAGCGTATCTGATTTTCTGCTCATTTCCCACCCTCAACTTCAAGTCACAGTTCAGCAATAGAAAGTGTGTAATCCAAGGCTGCTGTAAATTAGGGACAAAGAAGGATTCTTGTCCACAGTAGTGGCCCAGTAAGGTACCATTTTCAACACCTGAGGTATAGCCCTGCAATTGCATGAGAGGACCACAAGATTCTCACTGCTTCAGTAATTTTGCAAGTATGCTCCACCACTATAAAGAGCCATATGATTACAGGTGATATTAATATAATAGAGCACAAGGGAAAAAGCACATAATTTTATCACCATTGCCTTTTCCCATAACATACAAGGCAACAAGTTCTTGCTTGAATACAGTATAAAATAGATTCTGACGTGGAAACGCATTAAATGAAGAACTCCGCAGGTAATGGCTGGACATACAGATGGGAAACAAGTGTATTTATTGTCTCCCTGTCATATATCAACCAGTGACTGATAAAAACGACATTAGAAAGGTTACAAATTATGATGTTCTTGATGCTGTAAAGGTCTTCAAGGGCTTCTGAAGAAAAATCTTTGCTCCTTGTCTTGTGTGTTTCTTTTCTGGCATTTTTCACTTGAGACCTGTCCAAAAGGTCTGTCAGATAAGATTATCATCATCTTCATTTGTTAACCTGACAATAGCCTTCTACTCAGAAGTAGAAATTCCCCTGGAAACCTGAAGGAAGTGATTCAGTATGCAAACAGCACAAGCCCAGACCCAAGACGACACACGTTATGTTTTATGTAAACTTCCGAAAAGTAATTTCTGTCTTGAGACCCAATTTCCCAAATACAAAATGTCATTCCTGCCAATATACCAAATAAGCTGCTACAAAGCCACATACATCACTGAGAAAGATACTGCACAAAAAGCTGCCTTCATTACCAAAAGAACCTCCTACAGCTATCTTCAGACTAATCGTACATAGTCAAGGGAAAGCAAAGCTTTCAAAATATTACGTATACATAAGAAACAAACCTGAGAAAAGTCAGAAAAAGCTAGTGCGTTTATCTATCCCTATTTCCTCTGATTCTTTATATTCACTTGATAAAATGTTCCAGACTGTGAAAAATCCTTACAATGAACAATCTAAATATAAGTGTATAATACAAATAAATACACCCGAAGGCTGTGCAGCTATTCAGCAAGACTTGGACAGACTGGACAGCCAGATAAAGAACAACTTAATGAAGTTTAACAGGGATAAGTGCAGAGCCCTGCATCTGGCAAGGAATAATAAATTACACCAGTATAGGTTGGAAGGTGATCTGCTGGAAATCAGCCCCATAGAGAAGGACCTGGGAGTGCTGGTGGACAAGTTCTCCATGGGACAGCAATGTGCCCTTGTGGCCAGGAAGGCCAATGGTATCCTGGGGAGCATTATGAGGAGCATGTCCAGCAGATCGAGAGAGGTTCTGCTCCCCCTCTACTCTGCCCTAGTGAGACCTCACCTGGAGTATTGCATCCAGTTCTGGGCTCCCCAGCTCAAGACGGACAAGCATCTGCTCGAGTCCAATGGAGAGCTACAAGGATGATTAAGGGACTGGAACACGTGTCTTATGAGGAAAGGTTGAGAGACCTAGGCCTATTTAGTCTGAAGAAGACTGAGAGGGGATTTACTAAATGTTTATAAATATATGAGGCCTGGGTGTCAGGAGGAGGGGGGCAGCCTCCTCACTCTGCCCTGTGATAGAACAAGGGGAAATGGATGTAACCTAGAGCACAGAAAGTTCCGCTTCAACATGAGGAGGAACTTCTTTACTATAAAGGTCACGAAGCACTGGAATGGGCTCCCCAGAAAGGTTGTGGAGTCTACTCTGGAGATTTTCAATACCTGCCCGGATTCATTCCTTTGTGACCTGTGCTAGATTATATGGTCCTGCTCTGTCACGAGCGTTGGACTCAAATATCTCCAGGGTCCCTTCCAACCCTTAACATCCTGTGATTCTGTGAAGTGTGAGCACTACTACAGGATAACTAGAGCAGAAGGCAGTATTTCTTGAGTGGGTAAACTTAATTCGATTCCATACTAATTCTGTCTGGGCTGCTGCCAATATTGATAGCCCTGTCATTAGCTCAGCTCTTGTGGCACTAGCTATGACATTTACAGAGCGTGACCAGTCTGTTATGATGACCTGCCAGCTGTTTGTGCCTATTGCAGCTACCTAAGGCACATCCAATAGTCATCCTCTCCTATTTTTTCCATCAGGTAACATTTACAGAAGTAAGAAGAGATGTTTACATCCTCCATCATCATTCACATATAGTTTATGGTTTTTATTTCAAAATAAATCTGTCTGAGCAACATTCCTCAGTGATTTACCACAAGGTTCCCTCTTTCAACAGTCTTTCTTAGAGAAAGTTATCAGAAAAAAAGATGCAGTTGACAATATAGGAAATGCTTATTCAGACATCAGAAGCAGAATCTCCAATCTCTCGGACTCCAACAGGTTCAGTTCAGCTTTTACTACTGTTAATTTAAAAGCTGAAAAAGAATTGGTTTCTTTTGTTTTTTTTGGTTTTTTGGTTTTTTTTAAACAGGAAAGAAGCCAGGTGCATCAAAAACCTCCTCTGACTGCAGAGAGTATTTTGGCTGCTACCCAGAAGCTGCTACAATAATTTAATTCTTTTAGCTCCAGCTCTGCTTCAGCATTTTGAAAAAGGGCCTGTCACAGTGAGGAGAAATGTAAAGTGTTGGAATCTCAAAATTCAGATCCAAATTACAGGAGAATACACTGACAATAAAAAAAAAAAAAAAAAAAAAAAAAAAAAAGGGATTAACAACTAAAGTCAATAAAGCATGGCTCTCAGATCTCCAAAATCTTCCCCTCTAATAAAATTTTATCAATATTTAAGCCATTAGAACCATTAGATCATAGAACAGAATTAACTTCTGGATATACATTTCCTGAAGTTCTGATTTTTTTCTGGATCACATTTCTTATGGTTTACAAGAATGCAAATAACATGATGTTTGTGAATTACACATAATTGCTATATCAAGCCTCTAGATCTAAAAAATAAGGTATAAATCCTCACTGTTTCATTTTGAAGCACACAATTGCATGTACGTAAAAAAAAATTAAAGGGGACATGAAACATTGTAGAGAGAGAGTATTTGTATTTTTGTTTTAAAAGTACCAGTGAATTAGATTCTGATTTTATTTTTCTTTTCTTCCCTATTTCTCAAAGTCAAAACCAGAAACTAAAATTCTCAGGGTTTTTTCTGTTATAAAGTCTATGAGAAGTGTGGTTTGTTGATGGGGTCAGAAGTTTTATCTTGCTCTGGCAGGGGGATTGGACCCAATCTCCAGAGGTCCCTTCCAACGCCTAACATTCTGTGATTCTGCAAGCTACTTCATACAAACAGCAATTAATGAGAACTCTGATTTGCAATGCAAAGCTTGATAGGGAAATGCATAGGCAGAAGAAATAAAGGAAAAGTCTTTTCCTTCTAATGTCTTCCTCTAAAAACAACCAGATTCAGCTATTTAAGATTTTGTTTACAGGATACATTTTTTTGTTTGTCAATTTTTATTAATAGCATGTAGGACAAGGTTCTCTTATAGATTTAGCAATACTCTTCTGTAGTTTTTTCTTGGCACTTCCTCTGAAGTACCTCATTAAGGCTGAGGCAAAACTTGACCATCTGGAGTAGCAGAGCCTTTAATTTTTCTCTAAAAAACATTCTGTGTATGCCATTTGGTTTTCACCACACATTATTTCTAAGTTTTTCCTTTCTAGTGGCATCACTTTTCTTGATATTCTCCCTGTGAAGGGGTCACTTCAGTTTCTGCTTACCTTCCAAGAAGTTTCAAGTCAAAATATTTTGAGTTTTTGCTACTCAAACTGCCAGAATTTCCACGCTGTAGAAATGCAAAAGTTTCAGATTCTTGGTGTGAGTTACTATAAAAACCAAACAGTGAAAGATCAACATTTCCCACATGATTGACATTACAGATTTCATTCATCTGTCCTACATGATATATACACTGCTGGCCATATACTAGTGGATTATTGGCAGTTCAGGGAAGACCTTTTTCTCATGCTAGTAATAAACCTGTAAAAAAGTCAGATGTTCCAGACATGTAGACTCAATATAAATGCTCATTTGAATCTATCAATACAAATACAGGGAACCAAAAACAATGAGATTTTTTAATAGAAAGGAAGGTCTGAAGACAAGCATCCAAGCCATTATTTCCAGATAATCTCATTCTGAAATAGGCAGAAATAATAAAGTTTTAAACCAAACAGCATCATTACAGTATTTGCTATAGCTAATAACAAATAAAACACAACAAAAACAACAAACAGAAAATTGTTTCAATTCTTATAGAGTGATTATGTTTTTTGAATATTTCATTCATGTCTCTACGGAAATGTCAGAAAACTCTCTTAAGTCTAAAGTGATGTTTAAGAGAAGTAAAGACACTACAGAGTAGCCATATAGATTCACAATATATGAAACTTAACTGCAAACAACTCCTAATTCTTCACACACTAGCTATATGCCATTGTCTTTTTCCATGGAAAAGAAAAAGTCACGTTTAATCATAATGACAAAATACCAACCACCAGTATCTTCATGATACAGAATTTTATATCTCTCACTAATTAAAGTATTTGCAGCCTCTTCCTTATGTTTTTCTGTTGAGAACTGTATCCATACATGCACACAAAAAAAACCTGTAAGTTTCTCAAGCTGTAAACATTTTACACTAAAATGTATTTCAAAACCATTTTCAAGCATTTTATAAACTGTATTGCCTACCCTTGGGTTCTGGATGAAAGATGAATGAGCCTAGAAAAATAACAACCAACAAAGGAAAAAGCAGAAGCCAATGTATGTGCTTATATGTAAGTATACCAACACAGAAGATGGCTCTTCACTTTCATATAACATCAGACATTTGCTACATACTTAAAGCACCTTTGTTCTTTGGAACAGCTGGTCCCACTGTCAAAGTGAGATCTGAGGATGTGGGTGGCAGTAGGAGATTAGCATAGGGTCATCTCACCTACATAGAAGAGTTTATGTAGTTAAACCAGTTACAGACATTGCTCCCTGGTCCCTTTCATTCTGAATTTTCTTTTTTTTTTTTTTTTTATTAAAAAGTCAAGTTCATGCAAAACATTTGCAGGATCCAGGTCATGCTACGTATACAACTGGAATAATCCAATGATCTTTCCGCATCATCTGAAGCAACTTGATTCAAAATCCTGTAATAGTATTTGTCTGCCATTATTTTTAATGCCTATTTTAGTGCAATTCAATTTGTTTAAAAGAAAAACTTATTTTTAAAATGGCTTAAAAAATGCAAGCATAGCCTGTTGGATAAATATAGGCAGAGGTGAAGAAGTCATTACAAGCCTTGATTTTTTTCTCCTGCTGATGGCAAAATGTCAGCAAAAGATTCCCAGCAACACTTCTGAAAATGAGTGTTATTCACGCAACTAATTCTTGAATGTGAGAGTGGAAAATCTGGAATTATGTCCAGCCTAAGCAGAAGAAAATCACTGCCCTTTCTGCATCTATATGGAAATTAATAAGCTTTCTTGATATGCTTAAAACACTGAAATGTGCTGGCATCACACACATCTGAGAATTGAAATGTCATGTTCACTCTGGGAGAGAAAAGAATCCTCAGGTGCTCATTACTACTAAAAAGTGTTCCCACAGAAACCAAACACCAGGCTTTCTCTACATGATCAGTTTTTAAAGGTTAATTAACAATAGCAAGTGATAAAAATTTATAACCTACTGCTTATAATTTTTTAATGGTGAGATTTCCGATCTTTTATCATTTGACTTATGCTTGAAATCAAAGTCCCATCTGTTCACACTTCAGAAAACCCTGGAGAAAAAAAAAATATTTTATATTCTAAACCTTCTGCCCCATACTGAAGGTACAGAACTCATTGATTTTCCATCTCTCTGTCCTCAAGACACAGATTCTAAGCAACTGTGAAATAAACATCTTTGAAAACATTCCATCATGTGTGCTTACAAATTTTAGCAAAAAAAATTTCTGAAAATAGTAATTCAAAGAACATGTATTACAAGTTTGTTTTTGTAACTTAAGGTAGATTTTCTGTAGAATTTTTGTTCTACCCTTCTAACACCTTCCTGTCATAAAGTGAAGATAAAGCATTACTTTTTCCTTTTTTTTTTTTACTCAGTAACTGAGAATTCAGAACTTGGAAGCTTGCATTTGTGCTGTTTTCAAGGCAAGTATATTTTTTCATCAGTTCTTCACTTGAAGTTTCTTAGTGAAATTTTCTAGCATCTTACAAACTGTAGTGTGGTTCTCCTATAAACTTGTATTCTTAAATGTGTGTATATGCTTTCTCACCATGGACATTTCTGTTTACCACCTATGCAAGTGGTAGCCAGGTAAACTTAAGAAAAAAATTTCCAGTTAGCCAAGCTGAAGGAAGGTTTGCAACCTTGGTGAAAATAATTGTATGTCTAGATCTTTGCAACATCCCTACTACTCCTCCCTGCTGAAGAGAAATTTGCCACAGAAAGAAAGAAAACCATGACAAGGTAAGGAGTAGCAATGAAATACAGGAAGATCCACAGACTTCTTCAATCTTCCCTAATGTCTGTATTATGACTTAGATTAGGTTGTGATGATATAAAAAACTGTTTATGAAACATTGGGCAGGATGATTGAGCATGAATGTTTTACAGCTTTCAGAGCTCAAAACTACTTGCAGAAAAGCATCACTGTGAAGTGAATATTTATCAGAAGCTGATCAGTCATGTCTTTAAAAAAAAAAAGGCAAATTTAGTTTCCTTGTGCAGTTTTGAAGAAATAAATGAATAATAGTTTTTAAGTTGCAAGAAGCTGAATTAGAAGACACTAAAAGTGAAATAGAAATATAAGGTCTGTCTCTTCAGATAATTAATACTGAAGCTCAGACAAAAAATACATTGCTGATCTAGAAAAACTTAAGACTATCCAGGGTTTTAAAAATGCTTAAGAATTTTTAAGAATTAAGGCTGTTCATTCAAACCAGGACAAGATCAGGCTTCCAACTGTTCCAGCATGTACTTTGTACAGATTGACTATCAGTTTACCATACCCACACTGGTTGTACAGAACCCTGGACATTTACTGTCCACACTTCAGAACATTACTAACAAATACTACTAACAAAAAAGACAAATACCAATCCGCCCATCAAATAATTATATACCTCACTGGACTTGCTGTCAGCTGAACTAGACAGTCATACTATTCAATAGAAATCAGTAATACTCTGAAGAGACTGACAGAAACAAATCATTTGGTCTAGTGATCCACTAAAACAAGATAGGACTTTGCAACACACAAGCAATTATAACATTAAATTCTTATCTTCACATTTTGAAAGTCTTACCACCTGTTATTCTATCTGCATATCTCAATGTCACTATTTACAGAACAATTTCAGGGAGTGGTTTTGGGGCACACAAATATACACACACACAATAAGACAGCCATTACCTTGAAGCAGTACAACTAGAACCATAGACAAGGGTCTGCCACGTTGGTCTCAAGGTCAATATCACAATGCTTTAATACAAAATATTTTACTTTCTTCAACATTCTTCTGTAGAAAAAACTAAATTATCTGTTTACTCTGTTCAGTTCTAAGTAGTGGCCAGTTCATTCCTCTATGCCAAATTGTGTAATACTGTAATATAGTTATTTTAATGGTGGTCTGTCTTTAGACTATATATGTGTATTGCACAAATCTGCACATACATGCAAGACATTGCAAGCATAAATAACAGAAAAGCATCCAGAATTTTTTAACCCTGACAGAATGGGTCCATTTTAGTTCATTGCACTTATTCATAACTTGAAAACATTAATCTACATTATAACATCTGACTTGGACAATGACCCAACAAGCATCGTATGCACTTATAATGCACTGGTAGTGTTTGAGTAGTCACCACAGGAGGGCAATCCTGACACAACAAGAAGGTGTGTACCTGTGCGGGCTCTCAAGTCCATGATCCACCCACTTTCCACTGAGTGGATGCATTTTACATAATTGGAGCTGTGTATTATCAAGGTGCTGATCATGAAAGAGAGTGTTTTTTAATTGAGGATCATTGTTACATCAGACTGCTCTTTGACTTACAGACTTGTTTCTAGACAGTTCAAGACATGGACAGAATAATCACTCCTGGAAGTGCTAGTGCTGGTTCAGCAAGTATCAGTTCAAAGTGTATGCATCATTACCCAAAGATGCTGAAAAGCATCCACGTGGCTGAGTTGAAGGGGACATTTTCAAATATTCTGTGGCAGAGCATTATTGATATTGATTAAAAGGGTAATTAGGATATTGCCATAGGGTTAAGAATCAGAAAAAAAGGAAGTCAGAGATTGTCATTCTTTTTAAATTTTTTTTCTCATTGAGTACTCTATTTTTTTATTCACCCATTTCCAAAACACATACAAAAATATCCATAGGAAAGACTGTGACTACTTCTTATACATTAAGAGTAGTACTTATAGTACTTTGGGATAAGTACCTCTCAGTGATTGCCCCATTTTTAATGTAGATGTTTTAATAATCAGTAGCGATTTACTCCAAGAATAGTGCAAGCAATTTCTTCAGCTCACAGTTTGCTCAATATCAGCAGTAAGATTCTCAAAAGTTGTCAATTCAGAGAGAAAATATCTTCATAAGCAGCAGAATTTATTCTGTACTCTGATGGGTTCATAGGCCTAAAAATAATTCCACCCCATTTATTTAAGCTGGTCCAACTAAGTAAACTTTGCACGCATCTTGTCTCCAAAAGGTACTTTAGAGTGAAATGATTGATGTATTTTTTCAAGGACACTAGCATACCATTTTGAACACCAGATTTCTGCTAGGCAAAACAGTTAAATACTTCAGTTGAGACTTTCCTAGCCTCAAAATAACATGACTCCATACTGACAGCAGTGATCTTCACTGAAGACAGTGTGGAACTTACATTTAAACAAATATGATCAAACCTGAATCACCAAAAAAGCAAAAGATAGATTATTACAGACTGTAGACCAAGACAGTTTGAGAGCTCTGAGCCAAGCACCCCATCTTCTTGGGAAGATGTGTCAAAACTCAAGCAAAACACATCACCTTATTCCACCATGAAAGCACTTAAGTCGCACCATAGAAATATTACAGTAGTAAAAGATCATATTTGTATTGGGTTTATATAATTGGAAACAGAAATCCCACTTGTGATTAATAGCAGTACCCTGGTGGCTGCTGATGTCACACCCACTATAATCTGACACTGCTTGCCTTAGGCAGAACTGCTTTTACTTCTTTTAATTTAACTACAGGCAGTCCTGTTAATTTAAGGATTAGAAGCTTACTGCTTTTACATTATTCTAATATGACTACTCAGAATATTTTTTCATGTTTGGCATCTACATTATTTTCTTTAAATATCTGGAATTTAGACAAATATATTTTTTAATGCTTGCTTCTGAAAGTATGTATATGCACAGACATAGATACCCACCAAGGCACATTATGCTCACAGAAGCAGAGAAAGCATATGTAACAAAAATTTTGCTTTCAAGTACTTTTCTGGTGCACAAACACCAGGCTCAATGCAAGTTGTCAGAAATCCACAGTGAAAAGAATCCTTCATAAAAGTTCAATGACCTCTGACTGTCCCTTAGGCTCTAGGACTCTATACATGGTAGAGTTATTTCATGCAGTGTTTCAAACTCCCAGAGTAAAGTGGAATATATTTCAGTGCACTGTGACACCCTCACATTTATCTTCTTCCTTCATGTGGAACCCACATCATAAAGCAGTGGTGAGGGGTGATGAGCAAGGAGTTGCATGTATTTATGTTAGATATACATCCAGGTTCTTCATGTAGACATTGCATCCTCAGTATGCTCCTGTGTT
This sequence comes from Megaceryle torquata, assembly GCA_024611175.1. Lineage (NCBI taxonomy): Eukaryota > Metazoa > Chordata > Aves > Coraciiformes > Cerylidae > Megaceryle > Megaceryle torquata. The sequence continues at coordinate 15,460 of JANIJG010021008.1, forward strand.
ACATTGTCTGCAAACATCATGATAGACTCCTGGTACTCAAACTTTCATGGTTTTGGTTTGGGGGTTTTTTTGTTCATTTTGATCATAAAAAAAAAAAAAAAAAAAAAAAACCACGTCAGTTTTGTTTTCCACAGAGACTTAACATCTAGTTGAGCAACAGCGTTATTTCTAGGATCAAAATATAAAGGATGAGTTAAAACCAAAGATACCACAGCACTATCATTGCAGTAACTGAAATCTTCACTACACAATAGTGGGTGGGTAATGTTGAATTTTAGGGGATCCTTATTAGTTACTTTTAGATCAGGAGTACTAGACCTATTACTGATTGTCAAAGTAATAGTAGCTTTAAATCCATTAGCTCTTCCGCAATGTGTATCTCGCCTGGGTCTGTTAAAATTCTGATGATGCTTCCAATCATTATAAACTAAAAATGTTTTTCTTGAGCTACTGTAAAATATGATCTAATTTGACAGGAATTAGTATTCATTTTGCAGATTCTATATCTCAGTATATACATTTCCCTCAATTATCTATATACATATATACAAAGGTTAAGGTGTTCAAAGATATAAAAATCTATTTCAAGCAACAAACACCACCAAAACCCTCTTTTATCTGGACATGTGAGATGGCTGTGTACACAGTTAAAAAAAAATCCATCAAATTCAGATTTACCATTAGAAAGTATTTCCACTGATAGCCAAACATAGCCCTTATGAGCTTATTTCTGATTAAAAAAAATAAAATTAAAAAAAATCCCTTCCACGGTGAAGAGTTTAATGTTTCACCATAGTAAGGCAGTCAGTTCTAAAAATATATAATTTACTGATCTGTACATGCAAACAGCTTAATACTTGAAAAAGGACAGTAAAGTGGTTTAACTCTGGAAAGCACAAGGAGTTATGCTCAGTGTAGCTTGTCCTGATACTGTCTCTACCATTTTTGAATCTGTATCTATCTTTATTATATATTTTCTGCTGTTCTTACTACTATAGATGTAGTTACACTAACAGTGCTAAAAACCAGCTTTCTTCTGGTTTCACTTTTATTGGAAAAAGACCACTTTTCCTTATAGACTCAAAGATCAGCTTTTAGGATTTATAATGGTTATTGCCTAAGGTTTTTGCTCACCTATTTTTCCACTCTTTTGCTTCTTCAGAATGGCACTAAATCACCCAGAATGACTCTTCTATGCATTTCAAAGTTTATGATGCAGGAAACATCTGCTGGAGTGAATGGTTCAATTTAATCTATAGAGACATATGTATACATGACACTGAGAAAATTTCCACTGTGTTCAGTTTGTGCACATGCTCAATTATAGTTCTTTGATCCCTCTTGAGTTTAACCTTTTTCTAATTCCTTCTTTTCAAGCTTACCTGTCAGAGCTCTAAATTAACACATACCCATTTTACACATTGTCATGGGGATAGATTCATTACTGATCATAAATTGATTAATCCTAGCACCTCAGATAATGCAAAATATCTGTAGAACTTTTACACAGAGACAATATTGACATTACAGGTTGTGCAAGCAATTTTTCAACACAGAAGAAAAGCACAAGTCTTGCATAAAATTCCACTAATGAAATGAAAACAGGAAAGTTCCAAATATCAGCTTAAGTAGTTTGTAAAAGTATGGGATATAGAGGAAGTTCAGCACCATAAATGTTTCATTTAATTGTAGATGTACATATTAAGCTTCTTGAACCTCATGTTGTGAGGGGGTTTTTTTCTAGAATACCATTGCTTTATATATATTTTTTTTTCCTCTCCAGAGGGGGTAAAAGTCAAGAGCTACTAAAAATGCAACAACCACCTTATGAACATCATTGCAATAGCCAACACACTTTAATACCAAAAGGGAAATCTGCAATAAATGTCATATGTAACAAAGAGAGGAGAGATTTCTGCATTCTTCATCACCCTCAGCCTTTGATCAGTAACACTGCAGAATTTTAATTTCAAGAGGCAGAGGTGGTATGCTTATTTTAGGGACAATTTCTCAAGTACAACATTATGCTTTTCTGTCTGACAAGTAGACTGGTAGATATTGTAAATGGTGTTTTAGAGCAAATGTATTGGGTTTTGCTTCTCATGTGTGCATTAAAAGACCATCAGTTCCACCTAAAGTTATGTCCAGCTACAATTTTTTTTTTTCCCTAAACCATTTCATGATTCAGCAGAAGTAGTACATAGATAAGTCTTCTGACCTTCTGCCTGAAGAGATTTTCATGTGTTCTTCCTGGAGAGAAAAAATGTGCACAAACATGCACGTGCTTCCTACGAGGAAGAACAGGCTTTTCAGAATGTGAATATAACAAACACTAAAAGAGACCTCTATTATTATAGCCAGCAGTTCCTGATACTGACTACTTATGATAAATACATCCCCTTTTCAAGGAAATAACAGGACATGCTTCAAATCACTGAAAAGTACATTTATTTACAAATTTGGGGAATCAGATTATGGGAACAGTAACAGAAATTACCGTCAACCACAATTTCTTATTTGGTGACTTACATTATTTAATGTTGCTGTCTAGCAAATCACTAAGATTTTTTTCAGCTTCCTAAATGACTTCTCTACAGGTTTTCATTTTTTTTTGGATTTTGCTTTTTCTCCCCTCTTGGAAGACAGACAAACATTCTCTTAATAGCATATGGAATTTATAAATATATTATGTTAAATCAATATCTGTCAAAGGGGTTCATTTGACTAAAAGCTCTTCATAATGCATTTTTGCTTCATAATCACAGCTTTTATATCTACAGGGAACAATAAAGCAAGTATTAGCTTTGATATTGGTTCAAGAAAGTAATATATATAATTTTTAGAGAGGTTTTCTTACAAGGGATAAAAAAAGCAGGACAGGTCCCTCATTTAAGAGGGTCAGAATTTCATACACTCTGAATGAAATGAAAGCCCACCTCAAGCTGATTCTGGCAAGGGATATCAGGGATAACAAGAAGGGCTTCTATAAGAGCAAAAGTACACCAGGGGACCTGGTGACACAGGGGAAAGACTGAGGTACTGAATGCCACCTTCTCTGTCTTGGAAGGCATGACTGGCCTTCAGACATTCCAGGCCCTAGAGACCACGGGGAGAGTCTGGAGCAAGGGACACTTAACCTTTGTGGAAGAGGATCAGATTACAGAATACTTATGCAAATTGGATATTCATAAATCAAATGAAAGGTCCTGATGGGACACATGCACAACTGCTAACGGAGCTGGCTGATGTCATTGTGAAACCACTCAGTGTGGATGAGCAACTGGGAGACGTGTCTCAGGACTGGAGAAAAGTAAATGTGGCTCATCTTCAAGAAAGGCCCAGAGAACTGCAGTCACCCTCATCTAAATACCTGGGAAGGTGATAGAGCAACTAATCCCAAGAACTATCTCTAGGTACATGAAAGGCAAGAAGGTGATTAGAACTAATCAGAATAGATTTACAATGGTGAAAGTCATGTTTGGCCAACTTGATAACATTCTATGATAAAATTACTGCCTTGGTAGATGCAGCTTCTCTCCCCTATTCATTACCAAAGGGCACTGGATGTTGTGTGCCTTAAGTAGGACTTTTAACACTGTCTCCTATAACATCCTCATAGAGAGGCTGATGAAGTATGGGCTGGATGAGCAGACAGTGAAATGGACTGAAAACCAGCTAAACAGTATACGATGTGATCAACTCTGTGAAGTTTAGTAGAAGGCCAGTAACTAACAATGTACCCCAGGGATCAACATTGGGCCAAATCCTGTCCAACATCTTCATTAATAATCTGGATGATGCAGTAAAACTACCCTCAGCAGGTTTACTGATGACACAAAACTGGGATGAGTTTATAATACACCAGAGGATTGTGCTGCTGTTCATCAGGCTGGAAAAATGGGTTGACAAGAGCCTCATGAAGTTCAAAAAAGGGAATTGCCAATTCCTGCACATGGGGAAGAATAAACCAAGTCCCACAGTACTCAATGAGGACAGTTGAAAAACAGCTTGTCGGAAGAGGACTTAGGAGTCCTGGTGTGTGGACACAAAGTTGAACATGAGCCAGCAATATGCCCTTGCAGCAAAGAAGGCTAACAATATCACGGGCTGTGTTAGGAGGAATGTTGCCACCACTAGTAAGTCCATACCTGGGAGTGCTGTATCCAGTTCTGGGATGCCCAGTGGAAGAGACACATGGACATACTGGAATGATTCTTGCAAATAGCCATGAAAATAATGAACAGACTGGAGCATGAGGAAAGTTTGAGAGATCTGCACTGTTTAGGACAGAGAAGGCTCAGGGGTCATCTTACTTATGTACAGGTATGAGAGGGTGCAATGGAGACAGGCTCTTTTCAGTGGTGCTCAATAACAGAACAAGAGGCAATGCACACCAGCTGAAACACTGAAAGCTCCAGATGAACATCAGGAAACACTTTCTCATTGTGAGGGTAACTGATCACTGGCACAGATTGCCCAAGGAAATTGTGCAGTCTCCCTCCTTGAAGATATCTGACCATCTGAGCATGGTCCTGAGCAACTAGATTTGCACAGCCCTCCTTGAGCAGGTGTTTGGATCACATGACTTCTAGAGGTCCCTCCCAACATCAGCCATTCTGTGATTAAAAAACAGAAAGTAGAATCAAGATGAAGAACCAAAATATTATGGTTAGATATGATTCAAAGTTTCTTATCTTTAAGTCAAGTCCTACAACAATAATTTTGGAAGTGCAGCAGTGTTGCTTTCTGTCATCTTGATAGGAACTACCTTTGTTTTCTTTTCTCTTTTCTAAGACTTCATACTTATGCTTACTAGGAAATTTAGACATCAGGAAATATCTGTTGCAGCACCTGCAAATAGCTGGAAAGTTTAATTAAATGTAAATTAGAAACATCCTTCAAAATTCAAAAGTGTGGAAACCTCAGTCTTTCCCATTCAGCTCTTCCCTAAGGACATAGATGTGTAGATTAATGATATGATCAGTCATCTGAAAATACAGACTTGGGCAAAACAGTGAACTGAATGAATTCTAATGACTTTGGCACGGTATGTTGAAAGGAACAAGTAAAATCTCTAAGATTTGAATATAGCAGTGGCTGTTTGCACTGCACGTTTTGATGAGTGAGAGATCCCAGATGTAGCCATTTGTGGCTGGCCTGATATTTTGCCAGCAGCTGCAACATCTCCTTTGTCTGGTATGCTTTATTCATTCTCTCTGAGTTAGAGATAAAAGTAAAATTTAGACTGAGAATCTGTAACGCTTTAAGAGCTTCTTTACACCAGAGGAATAAAACTCATAGCAATTTTGAAGTGCACATGCAAGAGTTCATATTAGGCATCCAATAAAGATACAATGGGTGAGGTAGGTAGTGTCCACTTGTACGAGACATTTCTAACACAGAGAGATTTTCCTGAAGTTGGAAAACAAGGATGAATTACCCTAAAGGACAAGGAAAATCTGAGGAATTTTAAAATACAGTAAAAAGGAAGTTATATTGATTTTCAATATTTCTGCACTTCTCCTAAGGGAGGTTGGTAAAACTGTGGACTTCACACAGTTTTTCTACCTACAGTTAGCACTAATGACAATAAATAACCTCAACTCCCAACAATATCTTGGAAATAGCCACGGGCTCTTTTAACAGTTCTCCTTACAGAAAAATAGAGATTTGAACAGTATTTTTCCCAGTAATCTGAGCTGATTAATAAAATTATACACAAAACCAAGGAAAGGAACCAAAAGGATCTAAATCTTCCCTTGGTTTTCATTTTCTCAACTATCAAAACACAGATTAGGCAAGAGTGACATACAAGCAGCTTTGTTTTATGGCAATAGCTGTCAGGTCAGCTGTCCTATCCTCCAGCCTGAACCTCTAGAGGAAGAAAAAAAATAAAAACACCAACAAAAACCCAAACACACACACACCCCCCATACTCAAGAGGTTTTATAGAAGCCACAATAGCAAAGGCATATTAAAAAACTGTTACGTCTTACACAAGACTTGCTCACAAGGGACTATTCCTGGGCTGAACCAAAGCAACAGGATAGTCCTCTCAAGCCTAGAACAGGATTAAGAAGGATTTTGCACTTCTGCTGGTAGCCTCCTGAAGGAAAACAAGGACACAGCTGCCCAAGACCTGCCAGTGAGAACTGTCATACCAGCAAGACTCAAATAACTGCTACCAATAGGCTACTTCTCCAACCAAGAGAGAGAGAAATCAGAGCAGCACAAGCATAGCATGCATGCAAAGGAAGACTAAACAAGCCTGCTACGTGCCCTTGTGTCAGAAAAGGTGAACGCTATCCTGGGCTGCATTAGAATGAATGTAGCCAGCAGGTCAAGGGAAGTGATCCCGCCCCTCTTCTTGGC